>QNQO01002284.1:0-132916 GCA_003290165.1 Berberis thunbergii
GGTTTGCTAATATTGAGGTTGAACCAATGAAACCATTGCAAATGGAGGTCTCGAGGAAAATGCTAATTTACAGGTTGGTCTGTGCACACCCAATGAATTGCATTTGTTATATGTAAATATTAAGGGAGCACCACCATAGTATATTTGAGTTGAAACTAGTCCATATAGCAAATGTTTTAGGTGTGAGGATAACTAATATTCTTTCTAGTATCGAGGTCAATAGCCTCTAAGTCCACGAGTCTTGGGGCGTTGTGTTTCGCCAAGTCCATTTGAATATAAGGGTATTATGAGATTTTGTGGTTTTATCCATTGTTTTGAGGTTAAATAGTACAGAGCGGGGTGTTGAGAAATGAAAAATCTAGAAAATGGAGACATGAGAAAAATACTATAACAAGTGGTCCAGTACACAGCCTAATAAATGGATGGTTTCGTGATATATAAAAGTTGAGATGAGTATCTTCTATAGGGGTTTTGACGTTAACCAGTATGGAATGAAATGATTTTGTAAGTAATGACGCTAAACTAAACACCGCTCCCGCGACGCGAGGTCAAAATCAATTATTGAGGTAATGAGATATCATTGGTTGACAAGTTGGTGAAAATGAATTATTGAGGTTGAGGTTAAACTACAAAATCCTCAAGGTTTTATTGGCACATCTATTTCAAGATGAGGGCATTATGCAATTTTGGGGTTTCGATCTGACTATGGTTCAGGTGAAAACACTATAAAATAGGTGCGCTAACGGGCAATGCTGAATTAACTATCCGTGTAGGAAAAATTGCAACTAAAGTTTGGATTGGCACAACACCGAGTAAATAAGATGTTAAACAGATGGTGGTGTAGGATTGAACCACTTTCAATCGAGTACATGAGGCAAAAATATAGGCCCTCGTTAACTACCAGATGAAATAGATGGTGTAAACACACCCAAATAAAATGCGTGGCTGAATCGACTCATATCAGGATATATGAATGTTTATGGCAGTGTTATGTTAATTACTTAATTTTGAGGTTAAACCATTGCCAATTATGTTTTTTAAGTATCGAGGCTGCAAAATCCCTTTTGCCATGCTGTCCATTTGAGGTTTCTAATCTATTGTGGTTTTGAGGTTTTCAAGTATCGAGGCTACAAAATCCTATGTGCCTAGCTGTCCATTTGACCATATTGAGGTTTCTAATATATTGTGGTCTTGAAGTGAACACTATTACATGGATGCATTAGGGCCATGCATGAATACCTATTTGAAATTGCAAAGATGCAACTAAAATCATAACGGCACGAATTAATTAATTGGAGGGAATAAAACAAACTATTTGTAAATAACATAATCTACTTAAATCGCGATTGTTATGTAGTCGTGAAATCACAATCAATCTAGCTCACTAGTCAAGAAAATTGAGGTTGGGCAAATGCACAAGTGTAATGCTCCAAATAAGAACATGAGTAAATCGAATCATTTGGTGTTTTAGAAATGTTATTGTAATTGAGGTTAAAATGGTACTAATGTGTCCATGGGTGTTGGGCTAAACTTCAAATTCCTTATGGTGTTCTGGCGTTTTCATTTTAAGATAAGGGAGTGATGCAATTTTGAGGTGTAAGATCCATCACGCTTTTGAGCGATATGCAATTTTGATGTTTCAAATCCATCATGCTTTGAGGTTATGCACTGATTTCATAAGTTATGAGGCTAAATTAAATATTCTCTTGTGGCATTGAGGTCAAAACAATACCAAATGTACCATGGGTGATAGGGCTAAACTACAAATTCCTCTTGGTGCGTTGGCCTATCAATTTTTAAAGGTATTATGCAATTTTGAGGTTTAAATTCTATCATGGTTTGGAGGTTAAACAATATGAGATGATAAGAGGAATTTGAGGTTAAATCAATACCAAATGATTTCATCAGTTTTGAGGCAAAACTAAATATTTTTCTTGTTGCAGTGATGTCAAAAGAATACGAAATGTGTCCACTGGTGTTGGGGATAAACTAGATAATTTTATTGTGTATCCATTTAACGATTAAGATATTTTGTGATTTTGAGGTTTCAAATCCGTTTTGGTTTCGATGTCGAGATATGAAATGTTTCGAGGAGTACCATGAATTGGAAGTCGAATGGTTTTATAAGTATTAAAGCTTTCTCTTGTGGCATTATTTTCAAAACAATACATAACGTGTCCATTGATTTTTGGGATAAACTACAAAATCTTCATGGTGTGGTGGCTTAACTTATTTCCTGATAATTTCTGTATATAAAGGATAGTGGTTTGCTAATATTGAGGTTGAACCAATGAAACCATTGCAAACGGAGGTCTCGAGGAAAATGCTAATTTACAGGTTGGTCTGTGCACACCCCAATGAATGCATTTGTTATATGTAAATATTTTAAGAGGAGCACCACCCTTAGTAGATTTGAGTTCAAACTAGTCATATAGCAAATGATTTTTAGGTGTTGAGGATAACTAAATATTTCTTTGTTGTATCGTGGTCAATAGCTTCTAAGTCCACGAGTCTTGAAGCGTATGTTTGCCAAATCCATTTGAATATAAGGGTATTATGAGATTTTGTGGTTTTATCCATTGTTTTGAGGTTAAATAGTACAGAGCGGGTGTTGAGAAATGAAAAATCTAGAAAATGGAGACATGAGAAAAATACTATAACAAGTGGTCCAGTACACAGCCTAATAAATGGATGGTTTCGTGATATATAAAGTTGAGATGAGTATCTTCTATAGGGGTTTTGAGGTTAACCAGTATGGAATGAAATGATTTTGTGAGTAATGACGCTAAACTAAACACCGCTCCCGCGACGCGAGGTCAAAATCAATTATTGAGGTAATGAGATATCATTGGTTGACAAGTTGGTGAAAATGAATTATTGAGGTTGAGGTTAAACTACAAAATCCTCAAGGTTTTATTGGCACATCTATTTCAAGATGAGGGCATTATGCAATTTTGGGGTTTCGATCTGACTATGGTTCAGGTGAAAACACTATAAAATAGGTGCGCTAACGGGCAATGCTGAATTAACTATCCGTGTAGGAAAAATTGCAACTAAAGTTTGGATTGGCACAACACCGAGTAAATAAGATGTTAAACAGATGGTGGTGTAGGATTGAACCACTTTCAATCGAGTACATGAGGCAAAAATATAGGCCCTCGTTAACTACCAGATGAAATAGATGGTGTAAAACACACCCAAATAAAATGCGTGGCTGAATCGACTCATATCAGAATATATGAATGTTTATGGCAGTGTTATGTTAATTACTTAATTTTGAGGTTAAACCATTGCCAATTATGTTTTTTAAGTATCGAGGCTGCAAAATCCCTTTTGCCATGCTGTCCATTTGAGGTTTCTAATCTATTGTGGTTTTGAGGTTTTCAAGTATCGAGGCTACAAAATCCTATGTGCCTAGCTGTCCATTTGACCATATTGAGGTTTCTAATATATTGTGGTCTTGAAGTGAACACTATTACATGGATGCATTAGGGCCATGCATGAATACCTATTTGAAATTGCAAAGATGCAACTAAAATCATAACGGCACGAATTAATTAATTGGAGGGAATAAAACAAACTACTTGTAAATAACATAATCTACTTAAATCGCGATTGTTATGTAGTCGTGAAATCACAATCAATCTAGCTCACTAGTCATGAAAATTGAGGTTGGGCAAATGCACAAGTGTAATGCTCCAAATAAGAACATGAGTGAATCGAATCATTTGGTGTTTTAGAAATGTTATTGTAATTGAGGTTAAAATGGTACTAATGTGTCCATGAGTGTTGGGCAAAACTTCAAATTCCTTATGGTGTTCTGGCGTTTTCATTTTAAGATAAGGGAGTGATGCAATTTTGAGGTGTAAAATCCATCACGCTTTTGAGCGATATGCAATTTTGATGTTTCAAATCCATCATGCTTTGAGGTTATGCACTGATTTCATAAGTTATGAGGCTAAATTAAATATTCTCTTGTGGCATTGAGGTCAAAACAATACCAAATGTACCATGGGTGATAGGGCTAAACTACAAATTCCTCTTGGTGCGTTGGCCTATCAATTTTTAAAGGTATTATGCAATTTTGAGGTTTAAATTCTATCATGGTTTGGAGGTTAAACAATATGAGATGATAAGAGGAATTTGAGGTTAAATCAATATCAAATGATTTCATCAGTGTTGAGGCAAAACTAAATATTTTTCTTGTTGCAGTGATGTCAAAAGAATACGAAATGTGTCCACTGGTGTTGGGGATAAACAAGATAATTTTACTCATGTATCCATTTAACGATTAAGATATTTTGTGATTTTGAGGTTTCAAATCTTTCTTGGTTTTGATGTAGAGATATGAAATGTTTCGAGGAGTACCATGAATTGGAAGTCGAATATAAAGGATAGTGGTTTGCTAATATTGAGGTTGAACCAATGAAACCATTGCAAATGGAGGTCTCGAGGAAAATGCTAATTTACAGGTTGGTCTGTGCACACCCCAATGAATGCATTTGTTATATGTAAATATTTTAAGAGGAGCACCACCATTAGTAGATTTGAGTTCAAACTAGTCATATAACAAATGATTTTTAGGTGTTGAGGATAACTAAATATTTCTTTGTTGTATCGTGGTCAATAGCCTCTAAATCCACGAGTCTTGAAGCGTATGTTCGCCAATCCATTTGAATATAAGGGTATTATGAGATTTTGTGGTTTTATCCATTGTTTTGAGGTTAAATAGTACAGAGCGGGTGTTGAGAAATGAAAAATCTAGAAAATGGAGACATGAGAAAAATACTATAACAAGTGGTCCAGTACACAGCCTAATAAATGGATGGTTTCGTGATATATAAAAGTTGAGATGAGTATCTTCTATAGGGGTTTTGACGTTAACCAGTATGGAATGAAATGATTTTGTAAGTAATGACGCTAAACTAAACACCGCTCCCGCGACGCGAGGTCAAAATCAATTATTGAGGTAATGAGATATCATTGGTTGACAAGTTGGTGAAAATGAATTATTGAGGTTGAGGTTACACTACAAAATCCTCAAGGTTTTATTGGCACATCTATTTCAAGATGAGGGCATTATGCAATTTTGGGGTTTCGATCTGACTATGGTTCAGGTGAAAACACTATAAAATAGGTGCGCTAACGGGCAATGCTGAATTAACTATCCGTGTAGGAAAAATTGCAACTAAAGTTTGGATTGGCACAACACCGAGTAAATAAGATGTTAAACAGATGGTGGTGTAGGATTGAACCACTTTCAATCGAGTACATGAGGCAAAAATATAGGCCCTCGTTAACTACCAGATGAAATAGATGGTGTAAAACACACCCAAATAAAATGCGTGGCTGAATCGACTCATATCAGGATATATGAATGTTTATGGCAGTGTTATGTTAATTACTTAATTTTGAGGTTAAACCATTGCCAATTATGTTTTTTAAGTATCGAGGCTGCAAAATCCCTTTTGCCATGCTGTCCATTTGAGGTTTCTAATCTATTGTGGTTTTGAGGTTTTCAAGTATCGAGGCTACAAAATCCTATGTGCCTAGCTGTCCATTTGACCATATTGAGGTTTCTAATATATTGTGGTCTTGAAGTGAACACTATTACATGGATGCATTAGGGCCATGCATGAATACCTATTTGAAATTGCAAAGATGCAACTAAAATCATAACGGCACGAATTAATTAATTGGAGGGAATAAAACAAACTAATTGTAAATAACATAATCTACTTAAATCGCGATTGTTATGTAGTCGTGAAATCACAATCAATCTAGCTCACTAGTCAAGAAAATTGAGGTTGGGCAAATGCACAAGTGTAATGCTCCAAATAAGAACATGAGTAAATCGAATCATTTGGTGTTTTAGAAATGTTATTGTAATTGAGGTTAAAATGGTACTAATGTGTCCATGGGTGTTGGGCTAAACTTCAAATTCCTTATGGTGTTCTGGCGTTTTCATTTTAAGATAAGGGAGTGATGCAATTTTGAGGTGTAAGATCCATCACGCTTTTGAGCGATATGCAATTTTGATGTTTCAAATCCATCATGCTTTGAGGTTATGCACTGATTTCATAAGTTATGAGGCTAAATTAAATATTCTCTTGTGGCATTGAGGTCAAAACAATACCAAATGTACCATGGGTGATAGGGCTAAACTACAAATTCCTCTTGGTGCGTTGGCCTATCAATTTTTAAAGGTATTATGCAATTTTGAGGTTTAAATTCTATCATGGTTTGGAGGTTAAACAATATGAGATGATAAGAGGAATTTGAGGTTAAATCAATACCAAATGATTTCATCAGTTTTGAGGCAAAACTAAATATTTTTCTTGTTGCAGTGATGTCAAAAGAATACGAAATGTGTCCACTGGTGTTGGGGATAAACTAGATAATTTTATTTGTGTATCCATTTAACGATTAAGATATTTTGTGATTTTGAGGTTTCAAATCCGTTTTGGTTTCGATGTCGAGATATGAAATGTTTCGAGGAGTACCATGAATTGGAAGTCGAATGGTTTTATAAGTATTAAAGCTTTCTCTTGCGGCATTATTTTCAAAACAATACATAACGTGTCCATTGATTTTTGGGATAAACTACAAAATCTTCATGGTGTGGTGGCTTAACTTATTTCCTGATAATTTCTGTATATAAAGGATATGGTTGCTATATTGAGGTTGAACCAATGAAACCATTGCAAACGGAGGTCTCGAGGAAAATGCTAATTTACAGGTTGGTCTGTGCACACCCCAATGAATGCATTTGTTATATGTAAATATTTTAAGAGGAGCACCACCCTTAGTAGATTTGAGTTCAAACTAGTCATATAGCAAATGATTTTTAGGTGTTGAGGATAACTAAATATTTCTTTGTTGTATCGTGGTCAATAGCTTCTAAGTCCACGAGTCTTGAAGCGTATGATCGCAAATCCATTTGAATATAAGGGTATTATGAGATTTTGTGGTTTTATCCATTGTTTTGAGGTTAAATAGTACAGAGCGGGTGTTGAGAAATGAAAAATCTAGAAAATGGAGACATGAGAAAAATACTATTACAAGTGGTCCAGTACACAGCCTAATAAATGGATGGTTTCGTGATATATAAAAGTTGAGATGAGTATCTTCTATAGGGGTTTTGAGGTTAACCAGTATGGAATGAAATGATTTTGTGAGTAATGACGCTAAACTAAACACCGTTCCCGCGACGCGAGGTCAAAATCAATTATTGAGGTAATGAGATATCATTGGTTGACAAGTTGGTGAAAATGAATTATTGAGGTTGAGGTTAAACTACAAAATCCTCAAGGTTTTATTGGCACATCTATTTCAAGATGAGGGCATTATGCAATTTTGGGGTTTCGATCTGACTATGGTTCAGGTGAAAACACTATAAAATCGGTGCGCTAACGGGCAATGCTGAATTAACTATCCGTGTAGGAAAAATTGCAACTAAAGTTTTGATTGGAACAACACCGAGTAAATATGATGTTAAACAGATGGTGGTGTAGGATTGAACCACTTTCAATCGCGTACATGAGGCAAAAATATAGGCCCTCGTTAACTACCAGATGAAATATATGGTGTAAAACACACCCAAATAAAATGCGTGGCTGAATCGACTCATATCAGAATATATGAATGTTTATCGCAGTGTTATGTTAATTACTTAATTTTGAGGTTAAACCATTGCCAATTATGTTTTTTAAGTATCGAGGCTGCAAAATCCCTTTTGCCATGATGTCCATTTGAGGTTTCTAATCTATTGTGGTTTTGAGGTTTTCAAGTATCGAGGCTACAAAATCCTATGTGCCTAGCTGTCCATTTGACCATATTGAGGTTTCTAATATATTGTGGTCTTGAAGTGAACACTATTACATGGATGCATTAGGGCCATGCATGAATACCTATTTGAAATTGCAAAGATGCAACTAAAATCATAACGGCACGAATTAATTAATTGGAGGGAATAAAACAAACTACCTGTAAATAACATAATCTACTTAAATCGCGATTGTTATGTAGTCGTGAAATCACAATCAATCTAGCTCACTAGTCATGAAAATTGAGGTTGGGCAAATGCACAAGTGTAATGCTCCAAATAAGAACATGAGTGAATCGAATCATTTGGTGTTTTAGAAATGTTACTGTAATTGAGGTTAAAATGGTACTAATGTGTCCTTGAGTGTTGGGCAAAACTTCAAATTCCTTATGGTGTTCTGGCGTTTTCATTTTAAGATAAGGGAGTGATGCAATTTTGAGGTGTAAAATCCATCATTCTTTTGAGCGATATGCAATTTTGATGTTTCAAATCCATCATGCTTTGAGGTTATGCAATGATTTCATAAGTTATGAGGCTAAATTAAATATTCTCTTGTGGCATTGAGGTCAAAACAATACCAAATGTACCATGGGTGATAGGGCTAAACTACAAATTCCTCTTGGTGCGTTGGCCTATCAATTTTTAAAGGTATTATGCAATTTTGAGGCTTAAATTCTATCATGGTTTGGAGGTTAAACAATAGGAGATGATAAGAGGAATTTGAGGTTAAATCAATATCAAATGATTTCATCAGTGTTGAGGCAAAACTAAATATTTTTCTTGTTGCAGTGATGTCAAAAGAATAAGAAATGTGTCCACTGGTGTTGGGGATAAACAAGATAATTTTACTCATGTATCCATTTAACGATTAAGATATTTTGTGATTTTGAGGTTTCAAATCTTTCTTGGTTTTGATGTTGAGATATGAAATGTTTCGAGGAGTACCATGAATTGGAAGTCGAATATAAAGGATAGTGGTTTGCTAATATTGAGGTTGAACCAATGAAACCATTGCAAATGGAGGTCTCGAGGAAAATGCTAATTTACAGGTTGGTCTGTGCACACCCCAATGAATGCATTTGTTATTTGTAAATATTTTAAGAGGAGCACCACCATTAGTAGATTTGAGTTCAAACTAGTCATATAACAAATGATTTTTAGGTGTTGAGGATAACTAAATATTTCTTTGTTGTATCGTGGTCAATAGCCTCTAAATCCACGAGTCTTGAAGCGTATGTTCGCCAATCCATTTGAATATAAGGGTATTATGAGATTTTGTGGTTTTATCCATTGTTTTGAGGTTAAATAGTACAGAGCGGGTGTTGAGAAATGAAAAATCTAGAAAATGGAGACATGAGAAAAATACTATAACAAGTGGTCCAGTACACAGCCTAATAAATGGATGGTTTCGTGATATATAAAAGTTGAGATGAGTATCTTCTATAGGGGTTTTGACGTTAACCAGTATGGAATGAAATGATTTTGTAAGTAATGACGCTAAACTAAACACCGCTCCCGCGACGCGAGGTCAAAATCAATTATTGAGGTAATGAGATATCATTGGTTGACAAGTTGGTGAAAATGAATTATTGAGGTTGAGGTTACACTACAAAATCCTCAAGGTTTTATTGGCACATCTATTTCAAGATGAGGGCATTATGCAATTTTGGGGTTTCGATCTGACTATGGTTCAGGTGAAAACACTATAAAATAGGTGCGCTAACGGGCAATGCTGAATTAACTATCCGTGTAGGAAAAATTGCAACTAAAGTTTGGATTGGCACAACACCGAGTAAATAAGATCTTAAACAGATGGTGGTGTAGGATTGAACCACTTTCAATCGAGTACATGAGGCAAAAATATAGGCCCTCGTTAACTACCAGATGAAATAGATGGTGTAAAACACACCCAAATAAAATGCGTGGCTGAGTCGACTCATATCAGGATATATGAATGTTTATGGCAGTGTTATGTTAATTACTTAATTTTGAGGTTAAACCATTGCCAATTATGTTTTTTAAGTATCGAGGCTGCAAAATCCCTTTTGCCATGCTGTCCATTTGAGGTTTCTAATCTATTGTGGTTTTGAGGTTTTCAAGTATCGAGGCTACAAAATCCTATGTGCCTAGCTGTCCATTTGACCATATTGAGGTTTCTAATATATTGTGGTCTTGAAGTGAACACTATTACATGGATGCATTAGGGCCATGCATGAATACCTATTTGAAATTGCAAAGATGCAACTAAAATCATAACGGCACGAATTAATTAATTGGAGGAAATAAAACAAACTAATTGTAAATAACATAATCTACTTAAATCGCGATTGTTATGTAGTCGTGAAATCACAATCAATCTAGCTCACTAGTCAAGAAAATTGAGGTTGGGCAAATGCACAAGTGTAATGCTCCAAATAAGAACATGAGTAAATCGAATCATTTGGTGTTTTAGAAATGTTATTGTAATTGAGGTTAAAATGGTACTAATGTGTCCATGGGTGTTGGGCTAAACTTCAAATTCCTTATGGTGTTCTGGCGTTTTCATTTTAAGATAAGGGAGTGATGCAATTTTGAGGTGTAAGATCCATCACGCTTTTGAGTGATATGCAATTTTGATGTTTCAAATCCATCATGCTTTGAGGTTATGCACTGATTTCATAAGTTATGAGGCTAAATTAAATATTCTCTTGTGGCATTGAGGTCAAAACAATACCAAATGTACCATGGGTGATAGGGCTAAACTACAAATTCCTCTTGGTGCGTTGGCCTATCAATTTTTAAAGGTATTATGCAATTTTGAGGTTTAAATTCTATCATGGTTTGGAGGTTAAACAATATGAGATGATAAGAGGAATTTGAGGTTAAATCAATACCAAATGATTTCATCAGTTTTGAGGCAAAACTAAATATTTTTCTTGTTGCAGTGATGTCAAAAGAATACGAAATGTGTCCACTGGTGTTGGGGATAAACTAGATAATTTTATTTGTGTATCCATTTAACGATTAAGATATTTTGTGATTTTGAGGTTTCAAATCCGTTTTGGTTTCGATGTCGAGATATGAAATGTTTCGAGGAGTACCATGAATTGGAAGTCGAATGGTTTTATAAGTATTAAAGCTTTCTCTTGCGGCATTATTTTCAAAACAATACATAACGTGTCCATTGATTTTTGGGATAAACTACAAAATCTTCATGGTGTGGTGGCTTAACTTATTTCCTGATAATTTCTGTATATAAAGGATAGTGGTATATTGAGGTTGAACCAATGAAACCATTGCAAACGGAGGTCTCGAGGAAAATGCTAATTTACAGGTTGGTCTGTGCACACCCCAATGAATGCATTTGTTATATGTAAATATTTTAAGAGGAGCACCACCCTTAGTAGATTTGAGTTCAAACTAGTCATATAGCAAATGATTTTTAGGTGTTGAGGATAACTAAATATTTCTTTGTTGTATCGTGGTCAATAGCTTCTAAGTCCACGAGTCTTGAAGCGTATGATCGCAAATCCATTTGAATATAAGGGTATTATGAGATTTTGTTGTTTTATCCATTGTTTTGAGGTTAAATAGTACAGAGCGGGTGTTGAGAAATGAAAAATCTAGAGAATGGAGACATGAGAAAAATACTATTACAAGTGGTCCAGTACACAGCCTAATAAATGGATGGTTTCGTGATATATAAAAGTTGAGATGAGTATCTTCTATAGGGGTTTTGAGGTTAACCAGTATGGAATGAAATGATTTTTTGAGTAATGACGCTAAACTAAACACCGTTCCCGCGACGCGAGGTCAAAATCAATTATTGAGGTAATGAGATATCATTGGTTGACAAGTTGGTGAAAATGAATTATTGAGGTTGAGGTTAAACTACAAAATCCTCAAGGTTTTATTGGCACATCTATTTCAAGATGAGGGCATTATGCAATTTTGGGGTTTTGATCTGACTATGATTCAGGTGAAAACACTATAAAATCGGTGCGCTAACGGGCAATGCTGAATTAACTATCCGTGTAGGAAAAATTGCAACTAAAGTTTTGATTGAAACAACACCGAGTAAATATGATGTTAAACAGATGGTGGTGTAGGATTGAACCACTTTCAATCGCGTACATGAGGCAAAAATATAGGCCCTCGTTAACTACCAGATGAAATATATGGTGTAAAACACACCCAAATAAAATGCGTGGCTGAATCGACTCATATTAGAATATATGAATGTTTATCGCAGTGTTATGTTAATTACTTAATTTTGAGGTTAAACCATTGCCAATTATGTTTTTTAAGTATCGAGGCTGCAAAATCCCTTTTGCCATGATGTCCATTTGAGGTTTCTAATCTATTGTGGTTTTGAGGTTTTCAAGTATCGAGGCTACAAAATCCTATGTGCCTAGCTGTCCATTTGACCATATTGAGGTTTCTAATATATTGTGGTCTTGAAGTGAACACTATTACATGGATGCATTAGGGCCATGCATGAATACCTATTTGAAATTGCAAAGATGCAACTAAAATCATAACGGCACGAATTAATTAATTGGAGGGAATAAAACAAAAAAAACTTATCCATTTAAAAAAAAAAAAAAAAAAAAAAAAAAAAAAAAACATGGTATCTCATTTTTTTTTTTTTTTTTTTTTTTTTTTTTTTTTTTTTTTTTTTTTTTTTTTTTTTTTTTTTTTTTTTTTTTTTTTATTAAATACATAATCTTGTGGCATTGATGTCAAAACAATACCAAATGTACCATGGGTGATAGGGCTAAACTACAAATTCCTCTTGGTGCGTTGGCCTATCAATTTTTAAAGGTATTATGCAATTTTGAGGTTTAAATTCTATCATGGTTTGGAGGTTAAACAATATGAGATGATAAGAGGAATTTGAGGTTAAATCAATATCAAATGATTTCATCAGTGTTGAGGCAAAACTAAATATTTTTCTTGTTGCAGTGATGTCAAAAGAATACGAAATGTGTCCACTGGTGTTGGGGATAAACAAGATAATTTTACTCATGTATCCATTTAACGATTAAGATATTTTGTGATTTTGAGGTTTCAAATCTTTCTTGGTTCTGATGTTGAGATATGAAATGTTTCGAGGAGTACCATGAATTGGAAGTCGAATATAAAGGATAGTGGTTTGCTAATATTGAGGTTGAACCAATGAAACCATTGCAAATGGAGGTCTCGAGGAAAATGCTAATTTACAGGTTGGTCTGTGCACACCCCAATGAATGCATTTGTTATATGTAAATATTTTAAGAGGAGCACCACCATTAGTAGATTTGAGTTGAAACTAGTCATATAGCAAATGTTTTTTAGGTGTTGAGGATAACTAAATATTTCTTTCTAGTATCGAGGTCAATAGCCTCTAAGTCCACGAGTCTTGGGGCGTGTGTTTGCCTGTCCATTTGAATATAAGGGAGTGATGCAATTTTGAGGTGTAAGATCCATCACGCTTATGAGCGATATGCAATTTTGATGTTTCAAATCCATCATGCTTTGAGGTTATGCACTGATTTCATACGTTATGAGGCTAAATTAAATATTCTCTTGTGGCATTGACTTTATTGAAATTGACACAAACACCCCTCTCTCTCGGAATTGGTCCGCTTATAGGAATTTCTAGAAATGTAGAGAAAATTCCCATCTGAGTTGACTCAATCAAGGCATCTTTTAAGAGCATCTTCAACGGTAAAAGTTAGAATGGGGGATCAACCATCTCCCATTTTAACCAAAAGCTAAATTTGGAGGTCCCCTATTTCTTCATTACTCCAACCACATCCCATATTTTTAACTTTTTCATCATTATTTAAATATATCTTCCACTTTTGTTTCATTTTGTTTTGATTTTTGGTTTTGTTTTTAATTTAGAAAATTAAAGAATTGGAATATTTTGATGTTATTTCAGATTTATCGGATGGTATGGTTGCCCCTAAATTTGGGGGAAGTTGGAAGTGAAGCTAAAGTAAGGAATGCTTTAGGGGATCCATTGAAGCATGTGTTTTCTCACATGAGCCCCCCTAAAAATAGTTTTTTGGCTATTTTAGGGGATCCATTGGAGATGCTCTAAACAAAAACAAAAAATTAGAAACAATCATTTTTCAATAAATAGAGGTGACATGGTTGTGATTTCTAGAATGGATAATTACAACAAACCTTTTTGGTTTAAGTTAACATGAAATTAGGTGCTTTTGTGTAATTACTTGTTATGCTAATGACTAATATATCTAAACAATGAAATCATAAAAGTTGATTAGCACATGTGAATGAAGATAGGTGTACCATGCAATTTTGAAGTTCGAATCCATTATGGCTTTGAGGTTAACATCTTTAAAATGGACGCACTTAGGGCAATGCTCGATTAATTATAAAGTGATTGCTCAAGTATGAAGCTACAAAATCTCTCACATCAGTTTTGACTAGTTGTGGTTATCAAAAACTTGGGTTTCTAATACATTGCGGTTTGAGGTCAAACTTGCATGATATAATTTTATGAATACTGAACTTAAGCTAAATATTTTTTTTCTGTCATATCGAGGTGAAGACGGTACCAACTGAGACCACGGGTGTTAAGGCTAAATTATGAAATCCAAATGGTTTATTGGTGAATCTTTACATAAACCAATCGGAGCCCTAATGGGATCAGTTTGTTTATTCTTTAGATTGCAATTGATTGAATGCCCGTGCCCTGCTAGCTGCATCTATCTATCTATTTGATTCAGAACAACAAGAATATTTTCAATTATTTCTTGATCGATCTCAGTTGTATTTGTTCTTAATCTTCAATTTTTCTTCTTCATCTCTATTTGCTTGTGTACCATCTTCAAACAATTTTGAATTGCATTTTATTGGTAAGCTAAGGATTGGGTTTTGTCATTTTTGTATATCTTCCAAACTTTGGTTTTAAAGATTGATTCTTTTTTATATCTATCTGATTGCAAAGAAAAGGGAATCAGTTCTTTTTGCCTATTTGGTTTCTTTTGCTTGTTAGGCCTATTTAGCGATAATATTAAACATGATACTATTTGTGCCGTTGAACACTGTTAGGGAAATTTCATTCCGTGTAACAATTAGTTAAATGAGTTACTTTTATTAAGATAGGATAGGGGTGCAGATGCAGTCTGTCAGGGAAGTTCTATGAATTTCTAAACTTATCTGATATATCCTTCTAATCAATCCCTTGTGCATCAATACTCTAGTCAATGGGCAAACCCCATGTGTTTTTTTCCTTGCCTGTTTCTTCATTGTTACCCATTTCTTCCTTTTAAGTTTTGCTATTATATGTAATATAGGTGGGTACATATGGACTTAATATTTAATTCTTTGAATATTTTCTTGATTGGAAGAATTGCTTCCTAGGTTTTTCCAAATCCATAACTTAGAAATACATCATAGCTAGTGCCATTGGCTTGACTACTACATTGATATATGATGTTTTGTGGTATTTTGTTCATGCTACCTGTTCAGAATTGCATTCATTGTTCCCAATTGTAATTGCTCCATTAGTTGCTCTTGTATTTTGGTTATCTAACTTTTGCTCCGGTATTAAAATCACATTAGCTTTTAGACCCCAAACTTGTCCAACGTTTACTTTAGAACTTAATTTCAGTTTAGGTTGAATAGTAATTTTGACATCACATGTGAAAAGACTTCACTGCCCCTCCATCATATGCAATGCAAAATGACATAACCCCCTCAAAATATTTAGAATACGTCACACCTCTTCAACTACCTTGAGATACTTCGAAAACACACTTGGGAAAGATGAAAATGATGATTTAAATTTTTTGAATATACGTTATACGCAGAACGATTAGGAGCTGATGCGGAAATAATAATAAAAGAATACACAATTAGAGTTTTTTTTTTCAATCATTCATCTATATTATTAGAACAAAGATTCCAACCTCTCACGAACAAACTCTCTTGGGGCAACAACCTCTGCTAACTAACAAAGATTACAACACTCTAGAACAAACTTCCGAGCCTGCTTAACAAGCTCTCCAACCTTTCAAGAACAAACTCCCTTGAGGCTCCAACTACTTAAAAAAACTCTTATAAGGCTCCAACCTTTGCTATCTGAAAGGCTAACAAATATTACAATACTCTTTCGAAAACAAACTCTTAGTTGGAGGGGCTGCTTAACAAGCTCTCCCTCAAGAAAAAAGTTGGGAGGCTGGAAACAAGGATGCACGGACTCGGACACGACACGGCGACTCGGCGATTTTCAAAAAAATAGGACTCGGCGACACAGTCAAACTTAATTTTTTAATATTTTTTTTGTAACTCATATGAACATAAAACCATAAATAATACTATTAAACAATCCAAACATATCAATAAAACATTCAAATTCATTCATTCAAAATTACAAATGCATCATAAAGTCAAGCTAAAGTCATAAGCAATATAATTTTATTAACTGGATGATGTAAAATGTAAATTGATAATTTCAAAAACTCACCACCGAGGCGGCTACATCTCTTCTTCTTCATTAACTGGTGGATTAAACATTAATCTACACAAGCATTCACCAATGGCCAGACATCACATACATTTCATAACATGAATGAGACTAACATCACTTCTCCATGCATCATACTCATTGCAACAAATACAAGGAGAAGATAACATTGCTATAGCCCTGGGTTTGCATTTTCTAATTCCTCTAGTCATGGAACTTTTGAATTTTGAAATGGGGTATACTAATGTTTATAGATTAGTAAAT
Source organism: Berberis thunbergii (assembly GCA_003290165.1). Classification (NCBI taxonomy): domain Eukaryota; kingdom Viridiplantae; phylum Streptophyta; class Magnoliopsida; order Ranunculales; family Berberidaceae; genus Berberis; species Berberis thunbergii. The sequence goes on from QNQO01002284.1 coordinate 16,551, forward strand.
TTTTGTGAACATATGGGGTTTCCGTCACTTTTACATGGGCATCACAATATGTTGACAGAATGAAACAGAAAAAAAAAAAACACACACACACACAGAGCAAAAATCACAGAAAAAAAAGGAAGGAAGATGGAAGAAGGAAGAAGCAAAATAGAGAATGAAGAAGCAAAGCAAAATAGAGACAGAGAAGAAGGAAGAAGCAAAACAAAACAGAGAAGAAGGAAGATGGAAGAAGCAAAAGTGCAAAACTAAAATTACTTACAGAGATCAGCAGCAGGCAGATCGATCCTTCCTCCTTCTCCATCTTCCCTCCTTTTCTCCTTCCCTTTTCTTCCCCTCAAACAGATCAAAGGGAAAGACTAATTTAAGTGGAGCCTATTTTTTGATTTCTGATTTAAGTGGACGACATCGCAGAAATCAGTCTCTCCCTCCCTCTCTCTCTGTCGAATCGCGTCAAACGATCTCCCTCTCTCTGTCGAACGATCTCCCTCTCTCTGTTGACGGATCGAAAGTTGCGATCAATTTCCCACTCTGTCGAACGATCTCCCTGTCGAATCGCGTCGAACGTCTCTCCGTCGATCGATTTTTTAGGGTTTTGTTGCAATCGATCGAAGAGGAAATGAGTTTATATATACACACGTGTACAGACCGTGTCTAGACCATCTGGACCGAGTCTAGACCGTGTCTGGACCGTGTCCGTGCCAGTCAATGAATTTTGACCGTTGACCACGTATCCAATACATGTCGAGCACGTGTCGAACGCGTATCCGTGTCCGACACGTATTTGACACGTGATACGGTGGTATTTCGGAGAGTCGGTGCATCCTTGGCTGGAAACATACTCATCCTCGAGTTTAATTTGGTTTTTCCTCGATTTTTCGGTTGCCATTTCAAACTTTTCCAAAGCAACATTAGTAAATTCACAATCAACTTTGCACCAAACCTTTTATGAAGTTGTTCATCAACCAATTCATTTATCTCTTCATCTGCAAGGTTCGAGTCAAATATGGGTAGATAATCCAAAGTAAGAAAACTAGTACCTCCAATTAGATGAACACTTTAGCCACTGCCATCATAGACTTATCATCATGAATTAGAGGGGCCAACCACATGGATAGATAATACCAACCTTGGTCTACTTTGCTTTCAAGACAGCTAGCTCCTTGGTAGGCATCGATAAATTACCATCTTCCGAGTAATCATCATATATTGGAGGAAAGTTCCAATCCACACAATTAACTTATGCTTTGGTAGCATATCAATTTGCAGTGTTTTGCGGTGGAGTCTTTTGAGGTGCACGTGTACCACAGATTAAAGGTTTCATAAGTTACGTGGCTAAACTGCATATTTTTCATGTGGCATTGTGGTCAAAACGCTAACAAATGAGTTAATGGGTGTAGAGAAAGTACAAATTCCCAAAGATTATCATGCAATTTTGAGGTTTCGAATCTATCAATGCGTGCTCTTAGGGGAATGCTTGATTAACTATCAATTGGTGCACTAATTGAAATGCTCGGTTAACTGTCCGTAGAGGTTTCGAATCTATCAATGCGTGCTCTTAGGGGAATGCTCGGTTAATTGAAATGCTTGATTAACTATCAATTGGTGCACTAATTGAAAAAATCAAATTAGCACAACATCGAATAAATAAGATGGTGTGCGCAGTGTTACTGTAAACTGATGGTGGTGTAGGACTGAACCCCTTCCAATCCAGTACAAGAGAGCAAAAAATAGGCATCAGGCCATGGCCAACTAAAAACAAGATGGCGTAGACTGCAACTGTATCAAAACTAAATGTCTTGTTTTTGTTATGGGTTGAGTTGCTCATGTTATTTACTTATTTGAATTATGACTTATAAATTAGGGTTTATTGTTAGTATGTGTCCATTTTGAATTAAATGGAACAATGTTAGGACCATGACTATCCCAGAAGAAATGGAGGAAGAATGACTAACGAGAGAAGAACAAAAATGGTCAGAGAGGGAGAGGAAGATTGAGAAATCTGTATCATCTGCTATTTGTGCTTGATCTTCGAAATGCTGTATCAAGATCACGAAATAGTTGATGCTCAGTTGCGTCTCCAAGGCGAGCACATATTTTTTTGGCATGTTGAACAGGGTTTGAACAGCCTAGATGTAAACATCAGAAAGGGGAAAGGACATGATTTCAAACGAAAACAGTAAATAGTAGCAAGTTGTTGCTCTTGCACAGTAAAAGCAGTAAAAAGTGGACAGCAGCTGTTAAGCTAAAACGAAAATAGTCGACAGCAGATGTTAAGCAAAAGCATGCTTACAATACAAGCACATGTGATAGATGAACTTTCCAGACATACATATAGAGATCAGCACAAATGTCGTATATGCATCAACATAAGTCTACATTCATTTTGAGATTATGTTTAACAATAGAAAGGCATCTTGATCTGATTGATATTTGCATCTTCTGATGATCATGAATTTGATACATTTACCATTTTGATGTGCTAAACTATGTCCTCTACATAGTTTTGCTTTATTTCTTTGGGTTGGCTAATTGACATGCTTCCATTTAACTATATAACAGGGACACTTTGTAATATACACATGTTGGACGCCCTATGTTTAGCATCAACAGTTAAAGATATATGTCAAGTTTTTATTTTCTTGTATTGATGGGATATAATCTTATATGAAATCTGCTCTTGACTAAAAACTCATCCTACTACGATAAATTTCAGCAAAATATATGTGAGGATGATCTTTAATCTAGCTTTTGTTAATTTATTAGGTTCATTTGTAAATAGTAATTTTGTTGTATCATGCTAATACCATTGTCTGATAATGTGTTATGCCAGTTGATTGTTGCAGCCAGACCCGCTAATTGGTTTGCCACTCTTCAAGTCAGCTACCATCCATCAAGTCTTTGGAACCTCATCTGAAACAGATTCAGAGATGTTTATCATTATGATTTTCTGACTATAAATGGATCTCTGTTAATTCGTTTGAATGCTCATTTTGTTTGATCTGTTACTCAAGTTTTGATGTCAACTCCGAACAAGTTTTATTGATTTTCTGACCATAATCTTATTTTATGTGGGGTATTTTCAGATCTGCTTTTTATCAATAAACAAGTCTGCCAAAAATAGTGTCAAACTAAATCTTAATGTGTTTTGCACATGAAAAATTAAGGATGCATAGTGACTGAAATAGTGAATATTAACTATACACTTGAGCTTTTATTATTGATCTCCCTACCTGTTTGAATGCCTAATCCACAACTTTGGAAGTTTTTTGTATTTCTTATTTTTGTCGCTTTTATATTGATTTCTCCACCAGTTATCCTTTCTATTGTTTTTTTTTTCCATGTTTTGGCTATAATAAATATACAATTTTATCGAAAAAATGAGTGTGAAACTGAATATGCCAATTTTGGCATTATTTAAAAAACTATATTCCACGACTTAGAAGTTTTTAAAAAAAAATTTGTTTTTGTTGCTTTTATTGTTGACCCCTTACCCGTTCATCCTTTTTTTGTTCTTTGCATATTTTTATATAAGTACGTTTTTGTTAGTGGAAATATGCAAAATTACTAAAATATATGTTTGACATTTTGTTTTATGAGTTTGTTACAAATTTACTCGTTTATCCTTTCTATTATTCTTTCTATGTGGCCATGATTTTTTAGTATATATATATATATATATATATATATATATATATTTTTTTTTTTCCTTTTTGTTGCTTTTTTCCTTGATATTCCTTCTCGTTTATCCAACTATTATTCTTTTCATGTGTTTAGTAGAAATAAGCAATTTTATTGAAAGAATGAGTTTCAAAATGACTTTAACGATTTTGTCTAAATCTCAAAATCTATAATAAACATTTTTAGGCATGCTTCCATTTGTTGTGTTGATGCTTTTAATTTTTACCCACACACTCATTCATCATTTCTTTCTTTTTTCTATATTTTTGTTAGTAATAAATAATTTTATCGAAAGAATGTGCATGAAATTGAATTTAACGGTTTTATTGTAACTTTAAAGCCTACATAAAACATAATTTTAGAAGTTTTTTTTTTCCCATTTCTTGATTTTGTAGCCTTTAGTATTGATTCCCCCACCTGTTCATCCTTTCTGTAATTCTTTCCATATTTTTTGTAGAAACAAACAATTTATTGACAAAATGTGCAATAAATTGAATTTACCAATTTTGCCATAATTTCATAGGCTATTCACGATTTCAGAGGTTTAAATTTTTTTTTTGATTTTGTCGCTTTTATTGTTGACCCCCTTACCCGCTCATTCCTTGCATTGTTATGTGCATGTTTTGTATAAATATGTTTTTTAAAGTAGAATTAAACAAAATTACAAAAGAATAAGTTTGACATTTTGTTTTCCATATTTCTTACAGTTTAACTCGTTAATCTTTTTCTATTATTCTTTCAATGTGTCCATATTTTTTAGGGATTTTTATTTTATTTTTTGCTTCATTCTTGACATCCCTTCCTGTTTATCCTTTCCATCATTTTTTTCCAAATTTTTGGTAGAAGTATATAATTTTATCAAAAGAATGAGCATGAAAGTGAATTTACCTATTTTGGCATAATTTCAAAGCTTATAAACCATGATTTTGAGGTGTTTTTAAATTTTTTTTTTTGTCGCTTTTATTATAGACCTCATTATCTGTTCATCCTTTGTATTATTATTTGCATGTTTTTGCATAAATATGATTTTTTAAGTAGAATAAAAAAAAATTACTAAAAGAATGAGAGTGACATTTTGTTATCAGAATTTGTTAGAATTTTACTTGTATATTTTTTTCTATTAATCTTTCAATATGTCCATGATGTTTTTATTTTTTGTTGGTTTTATTCTTGATATCCTTTCTTGTTTCTCCAACTATTATTCTTTACATGTGTTTAGTAAATAAAAGCAATTTTACCAAAAGAATGAGTTTTAAATTGTATTTACCGATTTTGTCTAAATCTCAAAGGCTATAATGAACTATTTTTAGGTTTTCTTCCATGTGCTCTTTTTATGCTTTAAATTGTTATCCTCCTACCCATTCATTCAATTTATTTTTATATATATTTTAGGTAAAAATAGATAATTTTATCGAAAGAATGAGCATAATTGGCATAACTTCCATATTATTTTTTTGCTGCTTTTATTCTTAATCCCTAGAAACGTTCATCATTTATAGTGTTATTCCTTGTTTTGGTAGAAATAAATAATTTTATCGAAAGAATGAACATAAAACTCAATTTAACTATTTTGCCATAATTTTAAAGGCCATAATTTTGAAGGTTTTTTCCACTTCTTAATTTTGCCGCATTTATTATTAATTTGCCTACCGTTCATAATTTGTCTATTGTTCTTTCCTTATTTTGGTTATAAATAAGCAGTTTTGTCAAAAGAGTGAGCATGTAAATGAATTTATCAATTATCTTATAATTTCAAAGGCTATCCACAATTTCGGAGGTTTTTTTTTCGATTTTTTGTTTTTGACGTTTAACGCTTGACCCCCTTACACGTTCATCATTTCTACTTTTATTTCCATGATTTTGGTATAAATAAATAATTTTATCGATGGAAGGAGCATGAAACTGAATTGAACGATTTTGCCATAATTTCAAAGGCTATAATCCATATCTCATAGTGTTTTTTTCAATTTGTTTTATTTTTGTCAATTTTACTATTAGTTCCACCCCCCCCCCCCCCCCCCCCCCCTAAACACCCATTCATCATTTCTATTTTTTTTTCATTATTTAGTAGAAATAAACAACTTTACAAAAAGAATGAGCATAAAATAGTATTTGCCAATTTTGTCACAATTTCATAGGATTTTTCCTTTTCATACTTTTGTTGCTTTTATTTTTGCTCCCTGTGCTCGTTCATCCCTATTTTTCTTTCTATATTTTGTCTTGAAATAAGCAACTTTACTGAAAGAATGAGTTTGAAGTTGAATTCACTGATTTTGTCATGTTTTCAAATGGTATAATCCATGATTTCGGAGGTCTTTTCCATTTTTTTTTTGTCACTTTTATGCTTTATCCCCCAACACGTTCATCCTTTATCTATTGTTTTTTCTATATTTTTTGTATAAATAAGCAATATTATCAAAAGAATGAGCATGAAACATAATCTGCCTACCTGTTCATCCTTTCTATTGTTTTTTTTTTTTCATTTTTAGTAGAAATAAATAATTTTATCGAATGAATGAGCATGGAATTGAATTGCCAATTTTGGCATAATTTCAAAGGTTAATTCACGATTTCGGAGGTGTTTTTTAATTTTTCGTTTTTGTCACTTTTACTGTTGACCCCCCTTACCCGTTCATCCTTTGTATTGTTCTTTCCATATTTTTGTATAAGTATTTTTTTAAGTAGAAATAAACAAAATTAATAAAAGAATAAGTTTGACATTTTGTTTTTCGAATTTGTTACAATTTTACTTTATCTTTTCTATTATTCATTCTACGTGTCAATGATTTTTTAGGTTTTCTTTTCTTTTTTTTTGTTGATTTTATTTATAATATCCATTCGCGTTTATCCAACTATTATTCTTTCCATTTGTTTAACTGAAAAATAAGCAATTTTACTGAAATAATGAGTTTGAAACCAAATTTACTGATTTTGTCTAAATCTCAAATGCTTTAATGAACGATTTTTTAGGTTTTCTTCCATTTTCTCTTTTGGATGTTTTACTTTTAATCCGCCTCCCCATTCATCTTTTCTTCCCTTTTTCTATATATTTTGGTAGAAATCAACAACTTTATCAAACGAATTAACATGAAATTGATTTTTCCAATTCTGGCATAATTTCAAAGGCTATTTCACAATTTTTTTTTTGTTGCTTTTATGCTTGATCCCCCAAATTTTCATCATTTCTATTGTTATTTTCATGTTTTTGGTAGAAATAAATCATTTTATCGAAATAATGATTATGAAACTGAATTTACCGATTTTGTCATTATTTCAAAAGCTAATACATAATTTCATAGGTTTTTCCCATTTCTTATTTTTGTCGCTTTTATTATTAATCCCCCTACTCGCTTCTCCTTTTTACTATGTCTTTTCCATGTTTTTGGTAAAAAAAACAATTTTATCGAAAAAAATGAGTTAAAAATTGAATTTATCCATTTTGTCATAATTTAAAAGTGTCTATAATCCATAATTTCATAGGTTTTTTCAATTTCTTATTTTTGACGATTTTATTGTTGATTTCCTCACATGTTCATCCTTTCTATTTTTTCATGTTTTTGGTTGAAATAAAAATTTTTATTGAAAGGATTAATTTTAAACAAAATTTACCGATTTTGTCATAATCCACGATTTTGCCAGTTTTTTTCATATTTTATTTTTGTCACTTTTATTATTGATTCCCCTATGTGTTCATCCTTTCGATTATACTTTCTATGTGTTGAATAGAAATAAACCAAATTACCAAAAAAAAAAAAGCTTAATGATTTGTTTTCTATATTTGTCACAATATTACCCATTTATCATTGCCATTATACTTTTTATGTGACTGTGATTTTGGAGTTTTTTGTTGCATATATTTTAGATATATTTTCTTGATTGGCCAACTATTTTCTTTTCAAGTGTTTAGTAGAAATAAGCAATTTTACCGATAGAATGAGTTTGAAACTTAATGTTTTCCAATTTTTTCTGAATCTCAAAAGCTATAATGACGATTTTTCAGGTTTTTTTACATTTGTTCTTTTGTTGTTGTTATTTATTATGCGGATACCCGTTAATTCATTCTGTTTTTCTTTTCATGTTTTTAGAATAAATAAACAACTTTATGAAAAGTGCTTTTTTGTTGCATATATTCTAGATATATTTTCCCGATCATCCAACTATAATCCACAATTTCGATATTAATATTAATTTGATAATTACTAGCATTGGCAATTTAATTATCTTATATATGCTAACATGTATAGGCTTGGTTTAGTTTACATAAACTAAAGATACTTGGAGAATTAAGAGAAGTAGCAGTTATTTTTGGGGTAGAGCCAAAGTGCTTAGCTAAACAAACAGATAATGAAAAATCACCCTCCCCACCAATAGAATTTTGTGAGAACTACTGTAATGCTTTATAATTTTCTCTCCGCTATATTGATTCATTTTTCTTCAAGCTCGCCTGAAGGAATCGTGCAAGTTGTTGCATTGCTGAGAGGTTGGATATAAATTCCAAAAACTGGAAACTAAGAATGAAGGACAATAACGAAGATATTATTGAAACTTTCCAAATAAATGCAAACATATTGGAAATCTACAATGTGTTCGAGTTAATTTACTTGTAGTGTACTTGGTTCAGTAGAAGTTGGAAAGGTTTTGAAAAGAATTAATCCTTCCTATCAAAATGGATTGACATTCAACTTAATCTGGGCGTCTAGAAACTTATATAGCCATGACTACCATACAAGTTAGCTATATCAAGTGGCTTTCCAATGCTTAAATTGGTAGGATTATTAGAGATAGTTGTGACCTAGCATTCAAATCAATTGCTTTTTGTTTTCGCTTAACTTAATCCACTCAAACAACTAGATTCTATACTTTAAGACTAATCAACAATCGAGCACATATATATCGGTGAGAAACTCATTGTTGGCATTCATCATACACTAACCTCAATCAAGGTTCCAAATTATACCAGCTAGTTGGAAGAGTTATGGCAGTTGGAACCACAGGTTCAAACCCTGTCGCAAGTGTTCTAAAAAGCGCTAGGCACTGGGCAGGCGGCGAGCAGGTGCCTAGCGCCCAGTGGCCTAGGCGGTCTTAGGTTTTGTATTATAACTTTAATAATTTACAAAAGTTAAACATAATACCTTATCAATTACATTTAATTTAATGCCCAGATATGCCCAAGATGACATATGTTGAAGACATGACACTCTACTCATATCATTGGCATGGATACACACTATGTGAAAAGTGTATGGTCATGCCAACTAATACAATAATTAATAATAACTTAGCATAAACAAAGTGAATGGCACACAAACACACAAGTTTAAGGATAAGTTAGCATAAACAAAATGACGCAACGAGACCAACCTTGGCCTTGACCCACCACCACCTCCCGAGAATTGTGAGTGGTGTTGTTATCTCTCGCTTTCTCTTGCTTTCACACTTTTTCACGGGACAACTTAATATATGACATCTGTATCGTTAGTCATATTATAGTGCCACATAACTCATTCCACCCACTGGAGGCGTCTCTGTCTATCGCTCACTTTCCTTCTCCTTCACTTCCATCTTAATAAAATCTGTTGTTAATCTGAAGGTTTAATTTCTTCTTCTTTTCTCTCTCTCTCTCTCTCTATATATATATACAACATATCTATCTTTGTTTCCATTCATGAGGTTTTTGAAGAAGCTATGGAGAAGTAAGACCCCCACATGATAGCCTACCACGACAAGGTACTTGGATTAATGGACAGATTCAAAAGTTGTCAGATCATATAGGGCCCCTGAGACGACAACCAAAGAGCTAGCAAAAGAAGCCTCGGCCTCTAAGGAGGTCTCCAGCGGCCTAATTGAATATCAAGATAAATCAAGCCTCGACGAGAACGAACACATATATATGCACATCGAAAGCACAACCAAATTGGATGACTTTGATACTAGAACATATAGCGACCAGAGCCCTACCAACCAAGATGGTCGAAGCACGAAGACTTAAAAACAGGGCCGCAAGGTACATTCTCCTGAATTACAAGCTATGCAGGAGGTCGCTAACATGCACTTGCTTTGATGACTATCGCCCTTAGAGGCAAGCCAAGTCTTGGGCACCATCCACATCTCGGCATATGCAGAAATCAACCAGGCGAGATAACCCTTGCCTATAAGGCCATGACTCTAGAATATTACTGGCCGACCATGCAGGGAGACGCCAAAGACACTGCTCGCATACACCCATATGCCAGTACAACCACTAACCCCAATGACTAGTCCATGGCCATTAGCACAATGGGGAATGGACATCGTCGGGCCGCTTCCGGCGTCAGCTGGTAAAAAATTCCTCATTATCGCCGTCGACTACTTCACCAAGTGGATCGAGGTCAAGACCCTATCCAGAATAGGGCAGGTCCAAATCGAAAAATTCATATGAGCCATCATCGTCTTTAGATTTGGCATCCCCATAACATTGGTCAGTGACGATAGAACCCAGTTTGAAGGTAGCAAGGTTAACAAACTGTGCAAAAGTCTGAGAATCAAGCACCACTTCTCCTTACCAAGACACCCTCAGGCCAACGGCCAAACAAAAGTTACCAATCGGAATTTCCTAGAAGCCATCAAAAGAAAACTTGATGCAGCAAAAGGAAAATGGGTTCCAGAGCTACCAGGAATACTTTGGGCATATCGAACAACTAAAAGAATCTCTACCAGAGAGATACCCTTCGCCTTAGCATACAGGTCAGAAGCTATGGTTTCGGTGGAACTCGAGTTGCCAACCTTCTAGATAGAAGAGTTCAGACTAGACGACAACGACGAAACCTTGTACGTGGGATTAGACCTTCTCGACAAAAAATGGGATCTAACATCCGCCAAGATAGCCGCCTACCAACAATGGATGGCGCAATACTACAGCAAGAAGGTCAAGCCACGTGAATTCAAGGTGAGAGACTGGGTACTCAAGAAGACCCAACAAAACACCAAAGAAATCGGAACGGAAAAGCTAAATTTGAATTGGGAAGGGCTTTATAGAGTTGCTAAAGTCAACAGACCGGGAACATACTGGCTGGAAGACGCCGACGGTGATGGGCTTAAACGACCATGGAATGAAGAACATTTAAAAAAATATTATCAATAAAATATTTTGCTCTTACCAAAATTTCTTCTAACCCTCCACCAGCCCGGCTATGACCAGACTTGAATATCAGCCCAAAGCCTAATACACTTCGCGCAGATCACGACGGTGGAGGAAGTGGGAGTCTAGTTAACGCTGGTCCACTGATGATAACGACTTGCCAAAGAATCATTGCTCTCAATACAAACAATGATCGCCGAACTTGTCAGGTAAGCTAAGTTAGATTGCGACTGATGGCGACGACTTCTGGTGCACAAAGCCTAATCCTCTTCGCGTGGAACCCAATGGTAGAAGAAGTGAGAGTCTAGTCAGCACCAGTCCGCTGATGATGATGAATCTCCAAGGGATCATTGCTCTCAATACAAACAATGATCGCCGAACTTGCCAAGTAAACTCAGACAGTTCGCGACTGATGACGACAGCTTCTGGTGCCCAAAGCCTAATCCGTTTCGCGCGGATCATGATAGCAGAGGAAGTGGGAGTCTAGTCAGCGTTGGTCTGCTGATGACGAAGACTCGCCAAAGGAGCCTTACTCTCAACACAGACAATGATTCTGAACTTGTCAGGTAAGCTCAGATAGTTTGCGGATCACAATGATAGAGGAAGTGGGAGTCTAGTCAGCGCTGGTCCACTGATGACGATGACCCGCCAATGGATCATTACTTTCAATACAGACAATAATCACCAAACTTGCTAGATAAGATCAATCAGATCGCGACTGATGACGACGGGTTATGGTGTCTAAAGCCTAATCTGCTTCGCAAAAGGAATAAAGAGCAGAAGGCATTACTAGTCCGCCAACATGTAATGAGTTACTACTGGAGAAGTCTGATCAACCCCTGACCAACAGAAGTATCTATTGGTTAAACACTAACCTGCAACAGAACAATCTAAAACATCAATGTATTTTGAATTATAAGTACAAGCACTCCACCTGACGATCAAAAAATTCTACGAAGAGATAAAGTAAACATGACAATATGAGACAAAAACAAGACTTTCATTCAAAAACATGTTTATATATATTTTGTCCAAGACAGAGCGTTACAATCATTCTAAGGAGATGCATCCTCCTCATTAGTAAGCCTCGCAAAGCCCTCCCCTCGATTGATCGATTCAAAAGAAGCCATCCTAATCAGCTCCAGGAGCTCCAGTCTGCCACGAACGACCTGTGATGAGATGAACAACCGCTTCACCTCCAGAGTGTGGCGAAACCCCTCATCAATTCTGGCTTCCAGTAGCCGCTTTTTGACAGCCCATTCCGCCTCCACTCGCTTCCTTTCGACCTCCATGCCCCTGCGGTCAGCAACAGTGACAGAGCATCCGAATAGGACGTTCGCAAATCCACAAAGGCCTTCTTCTAAAGCAAATACGCTTCCATGGGCTTCAGGATGCAACAAAATAATCCCATGCAACTCCGGGGCACGAGTAGCCATTCCAAGGTCGCCATGACACAAAACCTTGACGCGCGTGCCAACTTCCTCTACTAGGTCAACAGGGGGAGTCGAAGCACCACGCGAAAGGCCGGGACCCACCAAGGATGCCACCCGTGCAGACTGTGACCTACTAAGGGGAGAGGTCTGTCTGACATAAGTTTGCCTCTTCCTCGGGACTACCATGGGAAGAATGTTTGCCTCCAATTCAACGAGCCCGGAAGGATTGGACAAGGCCAAACCTCTCTTCCTCAGGCAACGAGCAACCATCCCCTCAGCCAGTGCACCTGACACGGATTGAACACCATGAAAACAACGCAACAAACCGCATTGTGAAACATTTCCTGGTATTATGACCTCCTCACCAGAAGTCAAAGGAAACTTAAGAAACTCCTCTTCTATCCGCTTCTTGTCCTCACTAAGAGACGAAATAATGAACCTCGTTGAAACACAAAAAACAATGTCAAAACTAGTATCACTGAAGGGACATACAGAAATGTGCATATCACGATAGTCGAAAGACTCACAAAGATCAAACTGAAAATATCGAAACACTCTATGACTCCTGAGCTTGAAATAACCAAAATCCACCGAAGCAAAAAATCATTGCTTCCCCCAAGATTCAGCGTTGCCAGCCGCCAATCACAGACAAGGAGAACAATTCAACACACAGATACCCTTGGAATCCATCTGAACCTTGGTCAGGTGATGGATCACCAACGAAGATAAACGATGCGAGCAGTGTCTTGAGCGGGAGGTATTCGAAAATGAGTAAAGAAACGCCAGACGTCATCTGGCGTTGGAAGCCGGACGTCGGACTCGAACATGCCTCGGTGCAAGCCTATGCACCCTTGAGGAGGCACAGTCAGACCCAAAACTCCAAACGCAGGAACAATTTGCAAATCTTTTAGGAGGCGATACAAACTACGAAGCCTGATCAACTCATTTTCGTCGACCAAACATTCTTCAAAAAATTTGATATAAGCAAGCGATAACGAGTTCTTACGAGAAGATTCGACAGTGTCAGACCTTGAAAGATGGAACAAATACTACGGTTCAAAAAGACAACGCGAATAACCATGAAGAAATACTCGTAAAGACGGTGAATATTTAGAGGGAAGGCAAACTGTACTTTCCCTCCTTGAGCAGTCGTGTACCCATTAATGTCATATGCTGCTCGAGATGAATGCCTCGAGTCCAATCATCGTGACGGTACAATAATCTTTTCAAAAATTCAGTGGACCGACTTAATGCCCTACTAACTCAGGGGGCGGGAGGATAGCTGATGATACATAAAAAGGGTCACACCTCTGAGCCGTACACGTGTCGTGATAATCTCAAGGAAATACATGCCCCAACATCTGCCCAACACTGAACAAGCCCAAACAGTTCTAAGCTTGATCAATTCAGTCCGTCAGGCAAACCAAGACTCTCACAGCACGTTAGGCCCACGTCTCACAACTATCCTCAATACCCGTGAGCCCTTCATAGGCAAATATCTCGAGGATCTTCTTCAGACGGGCAACTACAAACTGCTATTTGCTCCCAACTATGAAGCAAACACTAGAGTATCTTCCACATAGGGAAATTCCCTTTTACGGAATGCTTTTGGATTGTGAATTATCTCCCGTGTTTCTAGGAGCACAGAGTTAATAGATAACTTTTCTCCTACAACACGACTCCTAATTAGAGAGGAATTTCCACGAAGATCTCCTCCCTAATCTATGCCTACGATGGCCTGGTTAAATCAGAATTCCTTGCACTATAAATAAGACATGATGTTGATAAGCTAAGGTACACTACAAATTCCTTGTTACAACATTGCACCTTCTTCTGCACCCTGTTTCATTTTAGCATCAGAGTGTCATCGGCTACCACAACGATGGTTCGTGGCTCACGTGTGCTACTTGTGCAGGTCAAAAGGTCAGCAGGAACCAGATCAAAGTAAGAAGCGAAAAACGATTGCATCAATTAATATAAAGGTTAAGGGTCCTTAAACTATGCTTCTTTTCCAAAAGAAAAAGCCCTCCAAAAGACGGACTTTCTTTCTATTCATGATGGTAGAAAATAGATACTAGTAACCATGTGTCAACGTTTGGAAAAAAATTTGAAATTTGGCTCGGATAATAAAATTATTTTACTATTCTTAGAGATATTTACTCAAACACCTTCATTTTATATTTTCTTATAAACATTGTATATATCTTGGAGATGGAATTTAACTCCTTGACTTCTACAGGTGTGAGACGTGTGGATCACCAACACCCATGGAATAGACTTTCAAGACCAAGAGTGCACTGTTGGGTGCATACTGAGTCGAGAATTAGGCCTACTTCACCTGATAATCCCACTAGTCTTAACTTTGATAAATTTCGAGATGGCCATTTGAAGTACAATAAACCAAGCCCAAATGCCCCTTATAATATGTCTTCGTTCTAGGGCCTCTTGCTCGTCCAATTGTACTCGTTAGACACTGACTTTTTGTTTTGGGAAGTGAGCGAGAGTTATTTAAGATCCCCAAATCTAAATAAAATAAATTGGATTACAATATATTATAGACCTTCCCTGTGCTATCCTCATATACAATGTACATGAGGAAATACATAAACAAACTCTCACAAGAGAGAGTATTCAGTATTCACCAACACAAGCCTAAACTATAGACAAAATTATCCTTTGTATTGTTTGTTTGCTTTCAAAGGACTATATGATCTTCAGAGGCAGAGGCTAAAGTCTTTGGTGTATGCATTAGAAAACTTCTTTGCAGCCGATTATATAATCACATCATCACGAAAGAGGTCTGGCTCATGCTCTTCTTCAGAAGCTTGACAATTTCCTTGTCTCCTTACTGTCTGTGCAGTTCTTGACCTCTTCCAATGCATCTTTTACCCACATGCATTCTGCTATCACTGCATCCCTGCCATGTTTCACAATCGCTTCTTGAGTTGTCAAGAGAACTTCATTTTCCTTATCGTATTCATATATCATCATTAAGGCACTTTCAATCTCAGCAAGAGAGACTTTGTCTGTCCATGCATTCAATTCTTTTTTGGTGAAATCTTTTACATTGTGTTGGACTAATCTTTAACAGCAACATTGGTATGGTCTTTCTTCGCACCTGACCTATATTGGCAGCTAGCATACTGTTGACTTTCCCGACTACATCTTCCTCAATTGAGTTGGGTGCAATTTCATTTAAATGTTGACTTCCCTATTTTTCTCCCAACTCCTTGCAATTCGTTTGTGCTACCCGAGCGTCTTCTCTCATAGTTGTTGCCAGATTTCTTATGTTGATGAATGAAGATAATGAATCAATTAACAGTATGGACTATATATATGTATCCTCCTTTACCAAAATTGCCCCTAAGCCTGTGGTAAGCTTGCACATAGTATTTGTGTTCTGTTAACAAGCATGATCACCTCCACACATACATGTCGACGTTTCTTCTTGCAGCACATTGTAGTTTTCTCAAGTGCCAGATGTTTCAAGTTCTTCATCAGGACTTTCTAATGATCAAAATGTTACTGTTACGGTTAGTCGCGTCTTACTTCCTGCAGAATCAAACTGGATAGCCATGATCTCACCTTCTAGTGCAGAGTAAGCTAAACAAAAATCAAACAAATTGAAATATTATGTGCAAGTGGTCATGTTTTCTTCCTTTTTTATGTTGAATTGCATGGACAGTGTATCAAGTTGCCCATTGAGCACCATACAATATAAACAAACTGGAGATTTTAGTGACCTCCCTCTTCTATGTCATTATCCAGTCAAGGTAATCTAACATAAAATTAAAGAGTGAACTAAATTAGTGGTCAATGATGAATGTTCCAATAGTATGATATACGTGTTGTGGTTTCAGGCACAATACATGAGCAAGGATCCAGCCCACCTAGGATGTGAAAAGAAGGAATGCAAGAAATACGAGGCAGGTGTTTGTGTAGTATCGACGTGCTCTGGGTCGTTGACATTTCATGTAGTCAACATTAGAACTGATATTGAGTTTGTGTTCTTTGGTGGTGGATTTGGTGCACCTTGCATTTTGGAACGGTCCATTGCTCTAAATTTTAGCAATCCGTGTGCACCCTTATATGGCCATCTCTCCAGTACTGATTCTAGCGGAACTTCAGTAAGTTAACTAATTATGTTCATATGGAATATTTTTTTTTATTAGTCAACAATTGCTCCGACGATGTCTATATCATGTTTCCTTAAGTTCCTACTAAATACAAATTTTGCAAGGACGCATTAATATCATACTATGTGATAATTACAACTGATTCTACAAAAATCACTTGCTCTTAATGGACTATGTCTCATCTTTATTCCTTTAAGACATTCCTAGGTTTTATCCATGTTGCTTGTAAACATTTTACGTTTTCAAGAGAATTTTTGTTTCTGTCACAGTGCTAAATAAAAAAACATAGTACGACAATGGAATACCATATAATATTAGTAATTGCGCCAACCTCATACCTTATCGAAATGAAGTAATGAACCAGAATGGGAGACATCTATATTGGATATCTAACCTTTTAAAGTGACCAATACACCTATATGGGAGACATCCATATTGGATATCTATATTGGTAAAGCTTAGTCCCACGGTAGTTTCATTGATTCTGCCTTCATGGCCTCTACTGATTCTGCCTTCCCTTCCTCCTAATACACCTGAAGCCATCGACATTAATTTTAGTTACCCATCATGGAGAAGGAACCACCCACCTTAGTTTGTGATGCAGGAGGGTTTTTAGGGTTCCTAATTTAAGTTTCTAGGGTTCCTAATTTGGGTTTTTAGGATTTCTAATTTAGGTTTTTTGGGTTCCTAATTTGCTCTTTCGATTTAATTAAGAGTCTTTTTAGTTTTCTTTTAAGATTAAGTTTTACCTTTTCTTTTAGGAATATACTGCTAGTTATTTTAGTATTTGATTATAATTTTTCTTTTAGGAATAAGAAGTTTTCTTTTAGGATTAGACTTTAATTTTTCTTTTAGGAATAGACTGTTTGTTATTTAGTATTTGGTTCTAATTTTTTTCTTTTAGGAATAGGCTGTTTATTATTCAAGTTATTTGAGCACTATAAATAAAGTTCTTCCTCAATATTGTAAGAGACCTTTTGATTTGCATAATTTTAATTGACATTAGCAGGATTTCGGTAATCGTGAGATGGAAGATCACAATTCTGATTTCAGTTTCGAAAACCTTTATCACTATCGTACTCGACTCTGGGAGCACCGTGATCGGGAGGAATTTCATGGAAATCTCGAATTCATAGTGGATCTACCCGAGTTTTCTGGTACGTTACAGGCCGAAGGATTCATTGATTGGTTGCATAAAATAGAACATATTTTTGAGTATAAGGAAGTCCCAAATCATGTCAAGGTGAAATTGGTCGCCAAAAAATTCAAAGGCAGAGCATCTGCGTGGTGGGAGCAGTTGAAGCGAGCACGAGACATGCAGGGCGAGGCCAAGATCATTGATTGGGAGAAGATGAAGAAGAAGATGAAGGGTCACTTCCTTTCTTTCAGCTTCACTCTTATTTCAGCGACTTCACACATTGATGACCGTTTCTGAAGCATACCAGCGTGCGCTTGCTGTGAAAAACAACAGAGCAGGAGGCCAATAATCAGCCGTGATAAAAGCGGTTGGCCAGTTCGCCCTCAAGAATTCCGTCCAGCCCAGCAGCCACCACAGGGTAATTCCAACTCAAATATTAGATGTTTTTTATGTGGTGAACATGGACATAGAGCGACTGAGTGCAGAAAGCCTGTTAATCAGAAGGGTAACAATCTTCTGATTGAGGAAGACGTGGCAGACAAAATTGAAGAGCATGGAGAGCCTGTGTATGACACTGATGAAGAGTTGGATATTGTTAATGCAGATGGTTTGCAGAATGAGGATGTTGGAGTTGTTCTTGAAGACAATGAAGTGTACGAAGAAACTGATGGAGAAGGAGGTTGGGACCTTGAGGACTTGGAGATGCCCAACCAGGATCAAAATCTCATAGAAACCAATATAGAGCTCCCAATTCTTGAAGCAAGATCTATAGAAGAAGCTTTGAGGCAAGTAGGGACAAATTTTAAGTATTATTATGCTCATACATGGTTCAGGCAGACGAATAAATTAATTCCTTATGTCAATATGGATGGGCACGTGAATGCCCTTTACTCCACCCCATCGATATATACTGATGCAAAGCATGCAGTAAATGAGACATGGTCATTTCACACTGATGACTTCTTCACATATGCAGCCCGTACAATTGCGTACTAGACAGGTTATTTCACCAATAGGCTAGCCATCAAGCGATACATAAGGATGATGAGTGGTTACTATTTGGCAATAGATGTGAATCCAGATTTGCCAGCAGAGGTGCAATAGCTGGCAGAGTTTTCTGACCTGATACTAGAGGATCTTCCTCATGGGCTGTCGCCAGAGGATTCTGATGAAGTTGTTGTGAACTCGAGGACGAGTTCTTTCCAACCCGGGGGGACTGATGCAGGAGGGTTTCTAGGGTTCCTAATTTGAATTTCTAGGGTTTTTAATTTGGGTTTCTAGAGTTCCTAATTTAGGTTTTTTGGGTTCGTAATTTGCTCTTTCAATTTAATTAGGAGTCTTTTTAGCTTCCTTTTAGGATTAAGTTTTACTTTTCTTTTAGGAATAGACTGCTTGTTATTTTAGTAATTGATTCTAATTTTTCTTTTAGGAATAGGCAAATTCCTTTTAGGATTAGACTTTACCTTTTCTTTTAGGAATAGACTGCTTGTTATTTTAGTATTTGATTCTAATTTTTTTTTAGGAATAGACTGCTTATTATTCAAGTTATTTGAACACTATAATTAGAGTTCTTCCTCAATATTGTAAGAGACCTTTTGATTTGCATAATTTTAATTGACATTAGAGATAATTCTCTGTGTTTTGGGCGATTCTTTTGTATTCTTCCTTGTGAATTATCTGTTAGAACTAGCATACAAGATAATCGCTATTCTGCCCGACGTCAATTTGTCATTTCTCTAGCCATAAAATATACCGGGCCTCAAGCTCCTTCCTCTTTGCTGCGTAGCAGCTCTTGTCTTCTAACTGGCCTGGGTCGAGCGCCTGGGAGACTGCCTCGACCCTCCTGGGCACGTGCGCCTGGGAGGGTCGAGGGCACGTGCGGCTCATTTGGAGGCAAAATCAGCAAGTTTTAATATTTTCATTTTCACTTTTGGTTTTTGGCTCCAAATAAGAAACCAGAGCTCTCATCCTCTTCACTGCTCAAATTTCCATCGAACAACAGAAACTCCCTCCCCACCCTCTGCCCATCGTCAAATCCACCGAATCAAGAAAAAGAAGCTCCCCATCGCACATTCCCTCGAAGAAGAAGTCCCCATTCAAAAAGCTTCAATCCATCTCTCAACACTACAAAGGTAAGCCCCTCTTTGATTTATTGTTGATTTCTTCTTGTGGGTTTCTACTGATTTTTCGTGTTGATTTCAAAGGGTGGTGTTCTAGATCTAGATCTAGGGTTCCTGGTTTTTACTCCTTTGACAAACAAAAACTGTTTTGAAATGCACCAAAAATTTTTACTCCTTTGATTTTTCTACTCATCTTGATGTCGAAATAGAAAAAGAAAATATTTCGAAATTGGAAGGGATGGGTTTGGGTTTTGAGTTCATTCATCACTCCCACTGAAAACCCAGTGACAATGGGGTCATCTTCTTTGCACTGATAATGTGGGTCTGGGTATTATTTGATTAGTTGAAAGGTTGCAACTTTACTAAAAATAGGTGTGGATTTGAACTCATTTTATATATCTGTTGAATGGGGTTCAGGGTTTGGTGCATTTTGTGGGTTGAATTTGTATCTTAAAGATTCCAGCTTGATTATAAACAGTCATAGGTTCAAGTCCATGTTGTAGTTTTTTTGTAATTGTTGAATGGGTTCTCGTTTTGATGCCTTTTGCTGCTTGAATTTTCTAAATTTATAGATAAGCTCATAATTTGTGTATATGAGTTGTAATCAAGTATGTGTTCAGTGAGGTTGATTTTAATAGCATAGGTTATTCTACCATTCTTTTAATAGCATTCAATTTGTAGGTGGAAGTAGCCTTGTTAATGGGGTAACCAAATGGAGTTTCCCATGTGAAAATCATTCACCAAGGCACTAGAATATGCTTCTCTTTACTATCCCCAAGGTACATGAATATAAATTGTTGTTAAACTTCAGATTCTACTAGGCACCATTTGAGATTGTTGTCGCTCCAAGAGTAAGGTGACATCTAGATTTTTTTTTTTTTTTTTTTATTTTTTTTTTTTTTATTTTTTTACGTACTATATATATGTGGATCAATGGCTCTATTAGTTTTTTGATGCATGCATGTCAAATTTGACATGAAGAAAAAATTCTTAATGTCATTTGTTGATTTCATGTATTGTTTTTATGGCCAAGGCACCATAACAGAAGATCTGGGTTTCGCCACATTTATCTTGAAATCATAGCTGGAATAGACATTGCATATGAGAGTGTTTAAAGTTCAGTGAAATGTCATAAGACTTGAGAAACTATTGGTTTTTGTGTCCTAACATCAAAGTCTTGATTTATTGGAAGTATTATGTTAGAACACAAATTTAATTATTGCTTGTGACAGAAATTTAAAAATTCATTAGTGCTAAGTGCACATGATGTAGTGGTAGCGGTCAGTGGAATGGTGGGATGACTATAATTTAAAAAAATGCATCCTTTATCGATTTTTTTATCGTATGTAGGAGAGGTTTAACTGTTGTTCGTGACCTTAAGAAGCCTGAACTGGTTCTCATAGTTCCCAAATCGGCTTTGACTACAACAGAGAGTCTCACATCCAATGATCATAAGCTTGCTTGTTGCGTTAGAAGACAAACACATCTCTCGTCTACTCAGGTAAATTGAAATTTTCTCTAAATTTTTTAATGGGGGTTTGTCAGTTATGCTAATTAATGTTTGAACCAAAGTTTGCTAATTAATTTTGTTAATGACCTCTGTTTTTTAGACCTCATTTGATTTCCATGTGAATTGTTAATGCGGTCGGTTTGTTTCTAAACGATACATTGTCATTAGCTTGTATTGTATAGTACTTCTATTGTAGTCTATTTGGCAGGAACTACATATATAACAACTCTGGTGGATCCTTAGTTGCAACATAGTTCCCCAAAATAGACTATATAAGGTAATATTACTAGGGCTATTAGTTGTGCATTTATGTTTTAACAATTGTTATATGTTATAACACATATTTCAGGAATGGATAGTGTAGAAGATAATGAATTGATGGAAAATGAAAAAAATTTAGAAGAGATAATGGATCCTACAGAAGGGATGCAGTTCAGCAGCATTAATGAGTACCAACGATATTATCATGATTATGGTAATAAAATAGGATTTCCAGTGAAAATAATGAATACGGAAAAAGATGAAAATGAAAAATCTATATTCATTACGCTTGCATGTGGTCGGTCTAGGCAGCATAAAAGTCAATCAAAAAATGGGGTACAGCTAAATGTGGATGTTTGGCTAAAATTAGAGGTAAAATACGCTCTGATGGAACTGTGTCAGTGACAAGAGTAACACTCGATCACAATCATGAATTGAGCCCCGAAAAATCAAGATTTTATCCGAAAAATAGATTTATGAGCTCGTAGGTGAAGAAGAAGCTGTATTATAATGATAAGGCGGGTATTAGGCTAAATAAGAGTTTTTCTTCATGTGTGGTTGAAGCTGGTGGTCATGATATTCTGCCTTTTTCTCAGAAAGATTGTTACAATTATCTGGATAGAACGAGGAGGTTGAGGCTTGGGGAGGGGGATGCGGAGGCCATTCATAACTACTTCCAAAAAATGCAAGCTAACAATGTTGATTTCTTTTATATGTTGGATTTGGACAATAAAGGTAGATTGAGAAATGTCTTTTGGGATGATGCATGGAGCATAGCAGCTTACAAGGAGTTTGGAGATGTTGTTACCTTTGACACTACATACTTAACAAATAAGTATGAGATGCCATTTGCTCGTTTTGTTGGGGTGAACCATCACGGTCAGTCAATTCTTTTGGGATGTGGATTGATATGTGGTGAGACCATCAAAGACTTTGTTTGGCTTTTCCAAACTTGGCTTGTGTGTATGAATGGCAATGCTCCAACGGCTATAATCACTGATCAAGATAGGGCAATGGAAAGGGCCGTTGAAATTGTATTTCCCAACACACAAGACAGATGGTGCTTGTGGCATATTATGAAGAAGTTGCCTGAAAAGTTGTCCAATTGCAATCAATATGTGGCAATAAAGTTTGCAATGCAAAGAGCAATTTACGATTCCTTGTCTCATGAAGAGTTTGAAGTAAATTGGCATGGTTTCATTGAGAAATATTGTCTGCAAGAAAATGATTGGTTGAAAGGATTATATCTTGAAAGAATGCGTTGGGTGCCAACATATCAAATATCTACTTTTTGGGCAGGGATGTCTTCAACTCAAAGGAGTGAAAGCATGAATGCTTTTTTTGATGGTTATGTAAATTCGAAGACACTTTGAAGCAATTCGTTGAACAATATGAGAATGCACTACGAAGTAAGGTTCAAAAGGAAACTGAAGCAGACTTTAAATCGTATATCCGACATATCCCTTGCATTACTCCTTATGCAATAGAGAAAACTTTTCAAACTGCTTATAGTAAAAAAAAAATTTAAGGAGTTCCAAGAAGATATAGCAGGGAATATATGTTGTACAATTCGTAGTGAAGTTATAGATGAGAGTGTCTTTGAGGTATACACTGTTAAACAAGACTTGGTGATAGGAGATAGACGACGTTCAGTCAATTATATAGTATATTTTAACGTTGTCGACTTCAATATCAAGTGTAATTGCCAATTGTTTGAGTTCAAGGGGATCTTATGCAGACATGTATTGAAAGCAATATTCATGCTGTACCAGATAAATATGTTCTTCGGAAGTGGAGCAAAGATGTGAAGAGGGCTCATACGAAGGTTAAGATTGTTTATTCAGATTGGGGAATGAAGCCTGAAAATCAAAGGTTTGACAAGATGTGCAGTCACTTCTATGAAATGGCCGACTACGCCGCTGAGGATGAAAAGAAGACATGCAAAGTTCATGAATGGATTACTTTGAAAATGGAGCAACTCAAAACTGATGATGGTGTTGATTCACATGGGTTTTTGGAAATTGGCTCCAATACTACTAGTTCTGGGATGCAATCCTACATTCATAGTCCATTACCGGTTCGTAGCAAAGGCCGATACTCTAATTCAAAGATGCAATCCACAGTTGAAAATTTTTGTAAAAATAAGCAACAGAAAAAAATAAAAATAAATAAAGATCAGACCCTTGAAAAGAATGTGGTATGTTTTGCAATATGTGTTTTATGAATATTTTATTTTTTAAGTCTAGAATATAAAATTTTATGTACACGTCATTTGTAGGGTTGTTCCCAGATTGGAATTGAAGGGTCAGAATATTTGACACCTCATTCATTAAATCCAAATACACAGGTTTGTTTTTAATATATTTACTGACGCGTACTATCACTTATGATTGTTCACTTCTGATTTGTAGTTGTCAACTTGAAGGATGAAACAATGGGGTCACAATCTGGTATTCCAATCTCAGGAATGAATCAATATTTTTCGTTGATGCCACAGGTATATAAACCAAGGGGTTGCACTATTTCTTAGTACTGTTGTTATTTTTGCAGTGCAATTATTTATATTTTATTTATTTATTTTTGCAGCACCACCTTCAAACAATGACTATAGGTGGTTGTGAATTGAAAATGTTGCAGATCAGTGGCAGTCATAAAAACAATACATGAAATCAACAGATGACATTAAGAATTTCTTCTTCATGTCAAATTTGATATGCATGCATAAAAAAACCAATAGGGCCATTGATCCACATATATATAGTACGTAAAAAAATAAAAATTTAAAATTTTAAAAATTAAAATCTAGATGTCACCTTACTCTTTGAGCGACAACAATCTCAAATGGTGCCTAGTAGAATCAGGAGTTTAACAACAATTTATATTCATGTACCTTGGGGATGGTAAAGAGAAGCATATTCTAGTGCCTTGCTAAATGATTTTCACATGGAAAATTCCATTTGATTACCCCATTAACAAGGCTACTTCCACCTACAAATTGAATGCTATTAAAGAATGGTAGAATAACCTATGCTATTAAATCAACCTCACTGAACACATACTTGATTACAACTCATATACACATATTACGAGCTCATCTATAAATTTAGAAAATTCAAGCAACAAAAGGCATCAAAACGAGAACCCATTCAACAATTACAAAAAAACTACAACATGGACTTGAACCTATGACTGTTTATAATAAAGTTGGAATCTTTAAGATACAAATTCAGCAAATTCAACCCACAAAATGCACCAAACCCTGAACCCCATTCAACAGATATATAAAATGAGTTCGAATCCACACCTATGTTTAGTAAAGTTGCAACCTTTCAACTAATCAAAGAATACCCAGACCCACTTTATCAGTGCAAAGAAGAAGACCCCGTTGTCACTGGGTTTTCAGTGGGAGTGATGAGTGAACTCAAAACCCAAACCCATCCCTTCTAATTTCAAAATCTTTTCTTTTTCTATTTTGACATCTAGATGAGTAGAAAAATCAAAGAAGTAAAATTTTTTGGTGCATTTCAAAACAATTTTTGTTTGTCAAAGGAGTAAAAATCAGGAACCCAAGATCTAGATCTAGAACCCCACTTTTTGAAATCAACACAAAAAATCAGTAGAAACCCTAAATCTAGAAACCCACAAGAAGAAATCAACAATAAATCAAAGAGGGGCTTACCTTTGTAGTGTTGAGAGATGGATTGAAGCTTTTCGAATGGGGACTTCTTCTTCGAGGGAATGTGCGATGGGGGCTTCTTCTCTTTTCTTATTCGGTGGAGACGACGATGGGGAGAGGGTGGGGAAGGAGTTTCTGTTGTGCGATGCAGATCTGAGCAGTGAGGAGAAGGAGAGCTTTGGTTTCTTGTTTGGAGCCAAAAACCAAAAGTAATATGAAAATATTAAGATTTGCTGATTTTGCCTCCAAATGAGCCGCACGTGCCCTCGACCCTCCCAGGCGCACGTGCCTAGGAGGGTCGAGGTAGTCTCCCAGGCGCTCGACCCAGGCCAGCTAGAATTGTTGTCCCTGATGATAATCATAATATGCAATTATTTTTGGGAATTGACACCAAGACAGATTGCCAACGCTACCACAGACCTCATAAATTTCAAAACACGGCTGCTTTGCAAAATTCATTTACAATTCAGCTACATTCATCTTTAAATGCTAGGACACCTCAAACATAATCTGCCTTGAAGAGAATAAATGTCCTAATGATTTGATCAAATGGACACTAATGATAACATGGCACACTTTCAATATTATGTTCCAAAAAAATGAAATATGGAAGTTCTTCTATGCATCCAAAGGTTTTGAATGTATGGTGCATCAAGGTAAATTTAGGTTTTCCCAATTGTGACTTTTGTAATTTGGTTGGTAAGTAGTAACTTTTTTGAATTTGGTTGGTAAGTAGTAACTTTTTATGCAATAATTAGTAATTAAGTAAGTGGTAACTTTGGCCACACAATATCTTGTACATACCTAGTAGTAAGTTACTGTACCTAAGCTAATGGCATGACGGCTCAACGGTTAGAACTTGGCGGATGGTGCCATAAGGTCATGAGTTCAAATCTAGCTTGCGGCATTTTTATGGGTTCTAGGATTCTATAAAAACCTTGTTTGCCTTTCAAAAAAAAATAAAAAAAAAATACATCCAAATCTGTGTATGTACCAAGTGAAGCATTGCTCTTATTTTAAATTCTAGTTTATTTATCTTTCTTCACCGTATTCAAATTCTAGGTGCACTAGGGTCAAATGGTTTGGAAGATGATCAAACGAAACCTTTTGTGGACCACAATGATCAACTATTCTGAGTGTTTATTCTGTAGGAACAGTAAAATAAACATGTACAATTTCTAGTTGATCAAGTTTCTGCAAATTGGTATTTTTCGTTAACTACACACTTTAATCGGATTTTATGTATATTTAGATCATGCTGATGTTGTTTTGTAGATGAGATTGACATGGGTGAGTGGAGATGGAACACCTCAACAAGTTCAATATGGGGATGGCAATTCACAGAAATCACAAGCCACCACATTCACACAACATGACATGTGTAGTAAGTCCTGTAAAACTGGTTGATAAATGCTTTGGCTGACCTTATAACTTGTTTCTTTTCCTGAATAGAACAACTGATTGATTGTGTTTTCAATTGATTGTGTTATAAAGAAAGATGTTTGGAAAAGCCAAGTTCTAGAAATCTGTCTGTAATCAGCAAGTTTGCTAATCTGAAGCTTCCCGAAATCTGAAGTTACAAAATCTGAAACTTGTAAGAATCTTTGTAATCAGTATCTTAAGTGATAGCAATGTTTCTGGTGGATGTAATTAATTATTGACCCATTGTACATTCAGATCAGTTCGTTTTTTAGTTAGGAGGGTTGCTCTGCATAACAAGGTGGTATTTGAGCTGTTTGGCACATGTTACATCATTACACACCCACACACAGATGTATATACAGGTTTTGGACCTTCAAGTGAGTAATTAGATTGACCAACAGAATCATCATAATGGTCATCAATAGAGTCGATGACAGCATGTGTGAAAGCAAATCAATTAAAAAAAATAGTATGACGTGTTCCAATTTTTGAGAAATTGTCGATTTGCTGTGTCGTATTTGTGTTCAACACGACGTGTGTGTCCGTGTCCATCCATCCTTACTCAAACAAATTAAAAATCTAAACTGCTAGAATATTACTAAAATATTAATTGGTATCTGAAACGCAATAAATACTGAATACAGACGATTATATTGAAAGAGTTGCACATAGATGAATACATGAGGCTACAACCAAAACACCGATAGTTAAACCAACACAAGAAGTACATCCAAGTGCCATAATGTAAAACAAATTTAACGAGAAAAAAAAAAAGAAAAAAAAGAACAAACAAAAACTTTATAGCATGACTCCATCTGCATTCCATTGCCTTGAAGACCTCCTCCATCTGCACTCCATTGCCCAACGGGCCTCTTTCCTTAGAGAAGAGAGACATTAAGAAAGAGACAAGTCATGACAGAAATCACTCCCCAAGGACGTATCTCAATGAAGGACGAGACCATTGCGAGAAACATCTACCTTCATTGCGCCTTGCATGCTTAAGTCACGCACCGATTTAATTACTCTCAGTATAAAAGGTAAATGAGAGAGTCCATCAGAGGTTTGCAAACACAATATAACTATACTCTGTCCAAGTTCATTCTCTCCGATAGTGAACTGATTTAAGCATCGGAGTACCTTCGGCCACCAAACATGTGGTCTCTGGCAATCTAACATTGTTTTATAGGTCAAATCTCAAAGAGAGCAGATTTACATGCATCAAATATAACAATTGGTATTACAAAATCAAGATATTAAATTAGTTCCATGTCATACACTATTGCACATCTCAAGTACCGAATGTGTCTCTACCTGACACGCCCCCATCACATGCATCAACGACCACTTCAAGTACATGTGTGCCTCAGATTGGATGCCATCTCTAAAATACACATTCTACCTCAAACGGTTAATCGCTAGGGTTGGCAATGGGGCGGATTTTTACGGATATCCGCCCCACCCAATCCGTATGGGGCGGATTTGGATATGGCTGAATGAGTTTTCGGGTATCCAAAAAATATTTGTTTACTATTCGGGACGGATACAGTTTTAGCCATATCCGCCCCGCAGGCCCCGTGGATATCTGTTTAACCAACAAATTTACAAAAGTACCATTCATCTATATAAAGGGATTAACTCGTTTTTTCACAAATACAATCATTCCCTCACACCAATCGCTCCTGGCTCCATCACCAAGCTCTCCCTCTTCACAGAGCGATCTCCCTAGTCCCCCTCCCTCACACTGCACACCACCTCGCCCTCCCTCACGCCGCGATCTCTCTCCCTGCTCCCTCACGCCGCGATCTTCCTCCTTGCTCCCTCACACCGCGAGAGATCTGCCTCCCTGCTCCCGCACGCCGCGATCTGCCTCCCTCGCAAAGAGATCTCTATTTGAAGCTTGGAGATCGAAAGACAAGGGTTTCTTCCTCTCCCCCATCAGAGATCAAGATCAGATCTGAGACCGAGATCGAATCTGATATGATCTCAGAGATCGATTTTTTTTGAATTTGTTGTAATTTTTTTTGAATTTTTTTTATTTTTTTGTTAATTTTTGTATGGTTTGTAATTTCTGGAATTTTTTGTTAATTTTTTTATGGTTTGTAATTTCTGGAATTTTTTGTAATTTCTGTATGATCTCACAAAAACTAAATCTGTTATAATCTGTTTTTTTGCGCAATGGTGGTGTGATTCGATATATTATAATCTGTTTTTTTTTTTTGATTATATGAGAATCTGTTTTTGATATTTGAGAATATTTTTTATTTTTATTTTGATTTTTTTCTCCGGGTATTTTGGGCGGGGCGGATATCCACCAATCTGTTCGGTTCGGGGATGGTTTTTACAAAATATGGTAAACGGATATTCGGGGCGGATCTGGATATCTGTGATCTCCAGCGGAGTGGGGATGGATTTGTCCAAATCCGCCCCAATTCGCCCCGTTGCCATCCCTATAATCACATGGGCTAAGAACCAAATACATAAGCAATTGCACGCACCGGAAGAGTAGCCACACTCTATTAACTCTTCCTCCACCTAAAATCATTGATTAAAAGAGCAGCATTGATCTCCATATGAGATACACAAACAAAGGCTTTAAACCAATTCTTATACATGTTTCAAAGAAATTTCCAAAATTCAAGTAGAAAATCTAAATGTTTGGTTTTTGGAAGAAAGACATGTGAAGATCTGGTGATCTTGGAAGCAAGTACTATATGGTGGCATGTTCTTATGATTCCATCTTATTTAATTAAAATTTGAATAATAGTTATAAACAAATACTGTATAGGGTTGTGTTCAACATTTTTTATTTTAGTTATTAATTGCCTATTTCATCATTTTAGTATATGCTATAAACAAATACAGTATATGGTTGTGTTCAACATTTTTTTTTATATTTTAGTTATTAATTGCCTATTTCATCAGTTCGAGAAATATTGACATATCATATTGAAAGGTGAATAGAAACATTAAAAAAAAAAAATCCACTATTTGAGGCTGTCACTAAAGCGTAGACAATATTTCAGTCCACCAATTAAAGTCTCTTATTAAGGATTTAGAGATTCCGTGAAAGAGGTAATTAGAACTATTATTAAAGTTTAGAGTCCTCTTAATCAACCATACACCCTTGCCAAAAAACACGTAGTACTCCTAGTAGAAAAACTCACAAAAACCATGTGATGTTAGCTTAGTTGGTTATAAATTATAATTAAGATGTTCAATTCATCTCCGATAAATGTCAATAATTTTGAAGTTCATTATACTTCGAATTTTAAAAGGATAACTTGTTATTTGGTATAAAAATTTCAAGTATATAAAATATTGGGAGACTGATAAAGGAAATGCATGAAATTGTGACTAGAAAGTCTCGACAATTTTTCTGCAATGAGCACAAAAGTTACATGTATGAGTATGATGCGATCAAATCTCGTTCTCTTGTAAGTTTGACCAATAAAATAGATGTTAGACTGACAACGACCACATTTTTGGTGGCCAAAGGTATTCCGATGCTTAAGTCAGCAATTATATTAGAGAGAGAAGTAAATCTGGACAAAACTCAGTTAAAGTTGCATACATTTGTTGATTGTTTCTTTTACCTTATGTGATGGTTGCGATTAATTCTCTACGCGACTTAAGCATATGAGGCACAACAAAGGGAGACGTTCTTCGTAACAGTCTCCTCCTTTATGAAGACGTGTCCGAGAAGGCGTAACTCCCCCACGACTATTTTCTTATGCAACACTTTTCTTCTTTATGAGAGAACTCGCTCGAGCCTGGATTTGGTTCTTAGTTATGATTTCTTCTGACGGACCATGTTTGGATTTTTATGATTGGTTTTGCCCTCTTTGGGATTTATGAACTGGCTCGATTTTGGAATATCCGATCCTCGTGATAAACGATTTCTGCCACGTATAGAACTGTAATGACTGTCTATTTTGATGTATCATCAGTGTATACATACACGCAAAATAGCATTTGATTTGAACATTATTCATGCTTGAACCATGTTAAACAGTTGGATAATAAGGCTAGTTGATGATTGGATAAAATTTGGAGGTTCTTGTCCACTTTTTGGGCCTAGATTATTGGTCTTGCATAAGGCCCTTGCCTACAAGTTAGTTGGGCCATGATATTGGGTCTTGATAAGGCCTTGATTTCAGGCTAAGAAAACAACTCAATAAAGGATTTCATTCTGGACTTCTGACAACGTCTTTCAATTAGGACAATCCAGCCTAGTTTTATAACATCAAAGTCCACATCACAACAGCTCATTGTGTAGTTGTCAAGTTGATATTTGCGAACCATGTACTTTTCTTTACAAAAAATTGATAGCGAACTTATCAAATTAAATTAAAAGTAGAAATAAAAATTGAGAGGTGTGAATCAGATGTCATTTTGGGGTTTGACCTTTGATTGGATCAAATTTCAGATCCACTTCAGATTTAGCACAAGTCATTTCAACAAAATCAATATCCATCAGATATCACGTTTTTCATTTCTGTCTTCATCGCCTTGTGCACATTTGTTGGTCAAGCCCATGCAAAATGTTGGGATATTGTTTGCTTGAATAACACATTAAAAAAACTTGTTACGAGGGTTTATAAGGAAGTTGTTCACTCTCTAATTGCCATTGGACCAAGAGTTGTACGTAGGTACATGATGTCATATGGTGGTGTTTAAGTTCGAGACAATAGCATTACTATGTATGATGGACATGCACATAAATGGTTTAGAACCACGCCAAGAGAGAATACTATGTACTACTCTCAGGATCGTGATCCACTTCCTAATAACAACCTATAATCATAGGTGCTCGACGCCCTAACAACAAACCCCTTAAGCCAATTTTCCAAAAAAATGAAAACAAAATATATAGTTGTATACAGATCTTGTTTCCTTCCCATCTCAAGATATATATCGTCGATTTCGAGTTTCTGTAACATAAGTAACTCACCTCCAGAAGCAGGCTAGGATAGACGACAATCGAAAATCACCCTTGTAGTTGCAACCTTCTTGTCAACTATAATTTCGAAAAGGTTGGAAGTCTGTGCTATGTACAACCAGATGCAAAATTTCATCTGACATCTAAGGGTGTGTTTGGTTGCATGGAATCCTATGCTATGAGAATCCATGAGGGGACCCCTACATGTTAAGCTAAATTGATATATCACTTCACATCTACCATTTGTTATTGTGATCAATGGTGGGAATGAAAATCCCATGAACATGGGAATCCCACCACTACACCAAAAACCCCCATTAGCAACGGTTCTATACCGTGGGCGTAAGGCATTGCCACGGCTAAGAGCCGTGGGCTACAGAGGCGTCGCGAAATTCCTTGTAACGGCTATAAACCGTTGCTAAACATTGTAGCAACGGTTTTATGCTTGAATGGGGGAAGTGATTTTTAGCATTTAGCCACGGTTTTAGACCGTTGCAAGACCAATAGCAACGGTTTTTAGTCGTGGCTAAAATAGCCACGGTTCTAAACCGTGATAAAGTGTGGATATTAGCAACGGTTTTAAACCGTGGCTAACAAGGTAGCAACGGTTTTAAGCCGTGGCTAACCCTGGCCATGGTTTGAAGCCGTGGCTAAACAGTGAGAAATAAACTGTAGCTAACAAGGTAGCAACGAAAGCCGTGGCTAACCCTGAAACCGTGGCTAAACAGTGAGAAATAAACTGTAGCTAACAAGGCAACAACTGTTTTTAGCCGTTGGCAGGTAAAACAAAATTAAAAAAAAAAGAAATCTAGTTTGTTGCAACGGTTTCAAACCGTTGCAAATTAATATAATCGAAAAAAAAATTTATATATTTTTTGCTGCTGCAACAAAATCACAGCCGTCGCACCTGCAAAATCAGTCCGTACTATGGTTTGTGTCATGCCTCCGGCACGAATAAGATTCCACCAAACTATATGCTAGATAAATACAAAATCAACCGTAAAAAGGAACTTGTCAAGTTTTGACGCCAAACAAAAACATGTAAACAAATAGCACTAATGTACAATAACAGGATTAACCTGAACAAATGGAACCTTGTTATATCATGTTTCGCTCGCATCTAAAACAAAAGAATTTCTCTATGTTTTTTCCAACAATACAAATCCACCTAGTTATAATGTAAGAAAATACATTGATGCCCTTAGGAACAAGCCCCATTTCTTTCGGTACTTGCTTGTTCAATATACTGAAAATGATGAGAATGCAGCACCTGGTAGTTGCTTGTATATGGCACCGGTGATGGTTGATACAACGACACACTTTGCACCCCAGAAACAAGCAATGTATGCGCATTCTCCTGTCCAACATATTGCTGCCCGTACTGGCTCAGACTTTCAGAGCCCTACAGTATAAAAATTAATCAGTACTCAATGACAGACAAACATGACCTATAAAGATTGCTAATAAACCAATGACAGACAAACATGACCTATAATTGCACAGTTATTGAAACAAGACAACATAGATACTCTTTAAGTGCTTTATTGCATATAATCTGGACCTGGGTGTAACAATAAGTTTTAGCAAAAGCACAAGTAGAAGTATCATCATCAACAACATATAGGTTTCATGCTGAAAAAAAATTCTACTAGACCAGATTATATGCTCTTAGGGCCCAAGACCAATTACTTACCAGTTTGGTCTCCACAAACACCAGTGCATGACAAATAGCAAGAATTTCCCTTGTACAAACAGGGACTTTACTCATGTCTGATTCTATATTCACTTCATCAGATTCTATATTCATTTTATCAGAGAGCCCAACAACTCCACGGAACTCCTAAAAAACATTGCCATATATCCATTACATCCATCACAGTATCATCAATTACATAAGCTAAAACTTGATCATGTGACATCATAACATACCATGTCGTCCGATGTAAGAGTCTCAGTCTTATCAAAACAACATATGTCCACCTGAAGGGAAAAAAATGTTAACATGAGCTAAAGCAACTTCTCGCTAGACTTTCTCAATCACGAAGGCTTTTTTTCTTCCATCAATTCAAAGCAAATTAACCATTGATACACAAAAGAACTGAAGGAACTTGTAGGAGTACATGTAATAATTAAACACCAATATAACAATGACAAGGGAATGAATATTATGTCCGACACAGGTGTGAGGTGCCAGATACGTCAACCCACAAATCCACCAATACAGGCACCATTACTACATTAGATAATTATTTTTTCAGTTATCACTTCAATTTTTTCATCATATTGATTCCGGTTATAAGTTTACTAGCTTGCTAAACTGAATATATGTACAAAGAATTGAAACCTATGAATGATGATGCAGGAAAAAGAGTACTTTGTGCGAATGTTAGAAAGGTGTGACAGTTACCAAAGGCTCTTAGATTGAATCATAAATGTCGATAATACTAACCTTCCCAGCAAAAGGAATTCGGAATGGCTCGGTGCAGAATATCCCACGCCGTGCTAGTGCAATTAAAGATGTATTAACAGCTATTGATAACTCCATTGGTAGCTCAGGGGGGATCACAGACGTAATAATCAATGAACAGCTCAAGAAAAGCGTACTTGCTCATTGTTGGATCCTCTAATCCCTATATCAAAGATGTAGACATTAAACGCAACTAATGACAACACACAAAAAAACCAAGTATGGTACTTCAGTGAAACTTCCATAACACTTTCTAAGAAACCCTATACCTTCTTCAGTACATAACCAGCAGTAATGAGGGCAAATACAACTAAGAATAAAATAAACAACTCACTTTCCCAGCTGTTTGCAGTGATCTGAAATTTCATACAATTAGGCCATGGTAGCAAATAATACGAACAAAAAAAAGAAGAGACATATAACTCCAACAAATTCAAATTTTAGCAACAAAATGTTATAAAGAATCATTTACCCTCTCAATAGAAAATAAGATTGTTCGCATGAGCTTGCCTTGACTAGTTTCAAATCCAGTTCGAAGGACAATAGCCACACAACCACCATCATTAGCTTTAAGAGGGAAAGACTGGCTCGGATGAAAAATAAAAATATGAGTATCTATAACATCAAAATAAGAACAAATTTACACAAGAAAACAAACCCACTTATCTGTGTCATCCCTTCAAGCTTGCATGCCCTTGGCTTGGATATAATAAAGTTATATCAACATAAGAGGATGCAAGCATGTGAACAACAAAAGACTAAAAATTAAGTAATTAACCAAAAAAAATAAATACAGATTTACAAACATCCTTGTTTCAAAGAATTAAAGACTTTCAGAGGTCCCTAATATCATTTACTTTATAACAATATTCACAAACAAGCTCTCCTAAATACATGAAAACATCAATCCTCAATGCCAAAGACTAGTCAATAGTGTATTTCGTAAAACCTATGTTGCCAAGGGCTCCGCTGCAGCAACGCCTGGTCGCGCCAAGGCTCTAGAGGTGGACCTTGGCACCTCATGCCCCGCCTTGCCCCTAACAACATAGCGTAAAACAGCCTCCTTTGATAGTATATTTCAACCAAGTAATTACAATGGTCATTGACCTTATTGATATGGTAGGAAACTTGCAACAAATAACTAAATAATATAAATATCTTTGAAAAAAATGTCAAAATATGGAGCACGTGCACCTCAGTGGCTTTTAAAAAAAATTCAACTCCAGTTTGAGTCAACTGATTTTTACTAAGTCGTTTTGATGACTGCAACAGTCTGAGCTGTGATGAGACTAAAAAGCTTGAAATGAAGCATCCATGTTTTTCCAGAATGACAAGTATAGATTTCAAGAAATATACACAGATAATTGAGTTAAATTATTGCAAGAACCGACACAAAATACCTAAAAGCACGAAGCATCACCATAAATATTATGAAAATCCGAGGAAAATGACCAAAGACAACAAACAACATGTTATAACTGCCTAATTTGAATAATAACAAACCTGAAACACAAAAAATGGCTCCATGCAGTGCTCTTTCATTAATTTCTGGAATGTGGGTTGCGGGTAATCAAATCTGGAAAACAAAAGAGAACCCCCATAATCAACAAAGAAATAGATATTAGGAAATGGTTGTGCATTTATCTAAACAAGCCACAATATTGGTTTGACAAATAGCAAGATAGTTAGAGTCTCTAAAATAATCTGCAACACGACGAAAATAGATGTCCCAGTGATGCATATAGAAGCTGAGGGCTCCTTGTTTGAGAAGATCAAATAAAATTTCATCTTTTAGGGTAGACAAACAAAGAGAATGAAGGGAGCTATATTTAATGTTATTGCAGGAAGGCACCTGATGGTACAAGTGACCATCCCCAAGGGAAAATGGAAAGAAAGTCAAAGCATAGCCAACTTATAATAAAATAAATAAATAATAACTAATAATGTTTTTTTAATTCATAAGGATATTTGCCTTGTATTTGCTTTCACCTCTATGACTTCATGAATTTTTTACTTTTTCTCATAAAAAAAAAGAATAAGAGAAGCAGACCCTGTGTTCTTTTTAAGCAGACAAGTGCCTTACAAGATGAAGATTGATCAGGTCTAATCCCTCACCCTGATGCCTTCTGTATCATCAATCATATTACAAGGAAGATGGTTGGGAAATTGAAATGCATCATACACCGCAAAGAGGATAACATAGCAGCTAATGAACAGAGTTTAACCATTTCAGATAAACAAACAAAAAATAATGTACACTCCACAGATCATATTCAATAAAAAGGAGAAAGAAAGCTTACACATTCCGTCCCCACTTGTTAGTAGCAAGAGCCACTTTAGCTTCTGAACCATGGCCTGTACTTTTAAGATAATAACCAAATGTTTCCTTTGTAGGATAAGGAAGTTTACTGAAGGTACCCTTCTCCTCTGAAAATATGAAACGTTGCTTTCTGAAATCAAAATAAATCTCTTCCATATCTACAATATTCGATGATCATGTTACCTGCATACGTACATAGTGTTCTATTTAGGAGATCGTTGTTGGCATCATTGACGAGAGGAAAGCTACACCAACTAATTATATATTTCATATAAAAAACGTGAAGCAGTCAATCAGAATTTAAGTAGTGTTTGGCATATCCTTCTCAAAGGTCATAAAACATAACAATTACTAAGGTAAACAATAAATCAATAATAAACTTGCAAAAACGAGAAACTAACCGAGACAAATTCTAGTTCCTAATACTCTCCAGCGAGTTCATATACAGATCAAAGCTTTGACATTAAAGCTATAAATTTTTGCATCGTCAAACTCAAAATTTAGCTGTAATAAGGTAAGCGTACTAGCATGTATACCCTAACCCAAAATGTGCAAACAATAGAGGTCAAACCCAAGTTTGTCTATCAAGTCTGAAGTATCGTCGTTCATTGTGCAATCTAGAAGGTAAGAAAATTCTAAAGGACTGTCTCTATATGGCTGTTAGAATGCCTTCCAGCACTTAAAATTACACTTAAAGACAAAAATTGTGATGAATTGGGAATTATTGAGAGCAAAGATGAAATTAACTCATTCATATAAAATTAAACAAGTTTGACTACTTACCAGCAATCCTTCTTTCAAGGCAAGTAGCTTTGCAGTTTCAATTGCTTCTTCACTTGATACCTGGGAAAGTACAAAATACAGAAGAATTAAAAAAAGGGGCGGATGAAGGCCAAATCTGCATAGAGGATTGGAAGTTGAACTTGTAGGCACACCTGGCAGTAGATAAGACTTGTATCTTTGCCTCAAAATATCTTTGCAATAAACTTTCCTCCCTCTCTAAGTACATGAGTAACAATGGTTAAACCTTGCAAGGTCATTGAACCTCCATGTCAATCTTGTTAAGATCATTAAAACTTCAATAAGCACCACACACAAGACAGAGCAACACTCAGGGTGGAGATTTTTATTCCCAAGCAACATTTGTATCCAACAAAACACGAGCAAAAAACTCACTCAATATTATACCTTGGTTATCATGCAAAAACAAACAAAAAAACCCATTTTTCAAGGAGAATACCTATATCAGCTATTATTCAGGATAAAGTCAAGTGGATGAATTTATTTGCTTTCCACGACTGTCACCAAAAGCTTTAGAAGCAAGACCTTCTCTTTATTTATAATAGGTAAATGCAGAACAATAAAATATGAAGGAGACAAAAGTCACAAACATCCAATGGCACTATCAAGGTATTCCCTATGTATCAACTTTGTCAAAATTTATAACAGCAAAACCCAATCTGTGGAAGAATCAGTTGATGGAAAGTAACTAGACCAAGTATAGCAGAAACTCTAAACTTACTGCCAGTATAAGTTGCGACTGAACGAATTCATCCATATCATGTAGTCCAGTAACTGCAGCCAGAAAGATAACAAAGTGAACTCACAAGCTATATAATATATAGTTGAAATTGGCTGAGAAGATAACATCCAAATCAAATTTCTTCTAACCATCTGGAGCACCATCACAGACAACCAGATCAGCTTTACACCAGTCAAAATGCTTGATGACCTGATAAGAGATTCAGTACCATGATCATACATCTAACCATCGATGGAAAAATATTTATTTCTTAATGTTAGCACTGGAAAGTCATAAGGAACAGAAAAAAGTAGTTTATCTACAAAGCAAGCTTTCTATATGTCATTCTCAATTATTTTGGATAGCAGCCAACAGTAGTTACAACAGATTTAACACATGAAACAAAATAAATGAATCTGTGGATTGAAGTTAGACAACAAGAAGCTTGACAAATAAATAATTTTTTATGAAGTGGCTATGATCAATACAAATCTCATATGAACTCATCAGAAGCTTCAACTTTTCTATATTATATAAGTTATGAAATGGGGTCCATTGATTGGACAAAAACAAAAACAAAAACAAAAAAAAACAAAAAAAAAAAAAAAAAAAAAAAAAACATGAACCTATTTTGAGAACTTCCAGCAGAAGCCTGTGAGTTCCCTACACTATGCCCAGCCCGCACTCGCACTGCGACACTAAGCAGCACACCCTGCAGTACCCAGGCAGCATGTTGACGTCTGGCTACAACTTGCCTCGCAGCAACAGGCCATCAGCCAGCAAACACCGCCTCGCCCTGTTCGTGACACCACGACTGTACCTACAGTCGTTCCTTGCAGCTATTCCAGGGTCTGTCTCGGCCCTGCAGTCGTTCCTCGCAGCTATTCCATCTCATTATTACCAAGAGAATCATCAAAAAAAGAACCACACTATTTGTGGGGTTTACACTGTTTATGTTGATCAATTAAATGGATAAGAGATTTTAAAGCACACTGAAGCCCTTTGTAAGGAACCTTATATGCCATCAATAGAGATCAAAAATATAAAATAGTGCCAATTACCTTTATGATCTGTTCAAGTTTAATGTTCAGAGCCAAAGGAGTTATGGTCGAGTGGTTAAGGCCTTGTGGGATTTATCCCCAGGTCCTTGCTTCGAGACCCTCCAGCGGCATAATTTCTTTCGGGGTGATGTTGGCCTATAGGCGGCACCTCGGGGGATAGGTTACGGATCCTATCAAACACCGGCTTGCCTTTCAAAAAAAAAAGTTTAATGTTCAGAACTTGGTTAAATTGAGATTCGCTCACTCCATCCCTAAGAGGAAAACAGAGAAATTTATGAAGACAAGGGCATTAGAGTTGCATGGAAATGCCAGGCTTTGCATAATAGGAAATTGAAATGAGTGTTCTAAATTTAGAATAAATAACGAACAACATAAGTACATGATGACATAAAACATAGGATTCATATTCTATGGTACAGAGTTGAATGAGTTCAATGTTTTGAGCTGACCAGAGTGCATGACATTGCCACCAAAATACATGGCCCTTGATGAGCTTATTTGGTAATCGAGTAGAATCAAAATGAAACGACAACTATTGCATTCTAGAAGGAAGGGAATAAAGTACAAAAACATCATAAAATGAAATAGCAGCTGAAACAGTCAAAACATATTGGCATATAAAGAGATCTTGGGCAGACATATATATATACAAAGCATTAGCAGAAGAATCACAGTTCAAGGTTTTTATATTTTGTGTTTTTGCTTACTCTAATTGGCTTTCTGATAGTTGCTTTAGAACAAATGCTAACAACAGTGTTCAGAGAAATTACCCAAAGAGAAGCCCACCCAAGCCTCACCTCTGAATCATAACCAGCTTTAAATTTGAGGTCTTTACCCATTGTGTGCTTATACTCAGTAGTCCATTCATTTGAATCAAAATTGTATCCATAGCTGCCAAATAATTACATCAAATGAGAAACATGCTACATGGATCTGAAAATATGGAATAGGACTTTTTGAAAGAGAATGCATTGGGTTCAAAGATCAGCACATGTATAAGAAAGAGCAAAGCCACGTTTATGCTGTAACTGTGCACATCACAACCATATTATCTCTGCTAGTGTTTTGAGTTTATTTAAACTTAAGTATGATTGTTTCTGAAAGGACAGTGAATCATATCAGATTAACCAGAAAGTTTTGCATGATATTAAAAAAAAATTGCGCTTGAGGCAGAAAATTACGTTATAAATCGAATAGACTACAATGCAAGATCCATTTCTGGATTAACATTGAAAAAATGCCAGCTTGAATCATGGAGAAGACAGAGATGATCTACATGGAAGTTATGACTGGTGAGCAATATATAAATGGATTTGAAAAGAAGTATCAAACTCAAATCTATTTTTTTCTTTTCTTATAACAGGGAATGCAAAAATTTTAAATGAACAAAGAAACCAAAATTTTCCTGGCATTGAACTAGTGAACTATAGAGGCAATCAAAAGGAGGAAGGAGCAATCAAAAGACTTGAATCAAACAAAGAACGACTAGTCACACCTATCCCATCTGCAGCTGCATTATCCATCACCACTGACCTGTGGGTTTCTTGACACCCAATACATATCACCATCAAAATCACCATTTGCAATCTCATCTGCCAAGGTGCGTGGGCCTTTAGTAGGAAAAAAATAGCGTATTTGGCATTGTTAACAAATTTCTCCAACTCTTTGACGTATATTGCATTCAAGACATGTACATCACCAAAGTGCAACCCTGGATGCCTGTAGACTAACACTTGCCCAGAAATTTGTCCATCACCACTGTATTTCAGAAAATATAGACCTTAGATGCCCCTATCAATCATCAAGTTCCACATGAGTTCTACACCATACGAAGAAATCACCAACGTCCAAATCCCCCATCTTGTCTCCTTTTGGATCACTTTTGTAAAGTTTCACCCCAGTCCTGTATTTGAAGCATAAGGAAAGTCTGATCTCTGTTGCAGGGTTCAATGATCCATGACAAGCGCAAGAAAATTGATGGATAGGATCTACAACCTCTAATACTATTGCAATGACATTCCTTTCCCAATCACAAACTTTGTATCTCCTTGACACTGAAGGAACATGATCGCTTGGAGAAGGAAACCTCGCAACACCTTGAGAAGATGATGGTAATGGAGATGGTGGTAATGGAGGTGGAGGTAATGTAGGTTGTGGTAATGGAGATGGAGGTAATGGATTTTCTGGTTGCCTTGTCGATTGTGCACGGGATGACGGTGTATCTTCAGTTATGTGAACAACTCCTTGTATTCCCTCACATGTTGATGGTCTTACATAAGTTCCACTTTCAAGTCTCTCTCGTATCCATCTAACATTTTCTTCCAATCTTTCATATTTTTCTTCCCTTTTTTGGGCTTCCAATGTTTTTTCCAATAGCAATGAACGAGCGGGAAGTGCAACATCATACTTCCTTTTAGAGACAGTGGTTCCAACACAACGAGTACGTCCCCTCGCTTCTTGGCCAAACACTTGGCTTAGAGGATCATCATCAATACTGAGGTCAGTGGTACCCTGAGTTGAAGATTCTTGTAAGGCAGCTTTTTTTGCTTTAACTTGTTCCTTCAAAAGAATGAAAAAATAAAATAAATCAGGACACAAATAATATTCAAACAACTACAAAGTAAATTAAGAATTGGGTATAAAAGACATCATTGGGTACATACCATATATTGTTCAGAACCATGCGTAGGTTTTCCATCCTTTCCAGTGTGACATGCAATCCATATGTAAGTGCGTGTGACTGGTTCCCCATCAGGGTTCTTTTCAACCTATATACTTGAAAGATTAGTCTCAGCCTATATAGTTAAATGGTATATAATATTGTACTAGTAGCTAGAAACTCAATTACCATTTCATACTCTACTTTTGCAGCACTCTTTTGGCCACCCCCCCATACATACTTTGAAGCCTTTTTGTTTTTTGCATTTTGGGCTCTAATTGCCTTCGCTTCAGGGGTGTTCTCATAGCGAACAAACTCCTTCCAATCCTCCTCTCTTACACCATTTGGAACATGTTTCTCTTGTTCCTCAATGGTAGGATACTTATCCAAATAATTCTTCCTAAGATCTGCCTTGAACCTTCTATAATATTCAGGCATTTTCAAATGCACACTCTTTTTCACATAATTTGGGATGTCGTATTCACGCTGCAAATAAGCCATTGAGATATAAATTGAAAATAAAATAAGACATTATGAAAATCAATGATGTAAAATCTCACTTTGAGGCCATTCCACACATCCTCTTTGTAGTTGTTAGTAACATGGTGCCAACCCTTGAATTTGATGGGCACAATGGTTTCAACAAGCTTTCCAATGTTTTTATTGAAATTTTTAGCACCAGGTCCAATTGCTAAACCGTGGAGGTTGAACTGTATGGTCTGTTTAACTTCAATGTCATCATTTGTAGATCTAGTGACATCAATGGTGGAGAGATTGTCGCGAGTACTATCCATTTCTATCAATGACGGTGATGAAGTTTCTGCAGAATTGGAGAATCAAGCAGTGCACTCTTAGTACCAAGGTCAGAGTGGATGAATTTCTGGATGTTTTGTAACCTGGCAAGACACATTCAAGTCAAGAACAGTGGATTATTGAAGATACAGAACTTCATCAAGCATATACCATATATTTTCGAACGTGTATTGAAAAACTCCAAGCATAAACTTCATATAGCATATACCATACAAAACTTCATCAAGCATAAACTCCAATTCCTATTCTAAATTATAATACATATATACATTTATGTGGACATATATACATATATACATTTGGTGGCGTTCTATTCCTTAAGACAATATTATGTGGAATGCTGTAATCAGGGTGTTTCACTTCTAAAGCACCAAGGGAAGAGGAAAAGTAAAAATTCGCATGCATCACATATATTTTCTTTCTCAAGCAATATTGGATTTGTATCTTCTTCTGAGAAAAGAAAACTCATAAAATGACTAGATATTCAAACCCTCAACTGTAGTAACTTAATAAGAAGACTGGCCAAATCCACCATAAGACACCCATAGGCAGTTACCTCATCGCTAAAAGCTATATCATCACAGGTTTTCTGTTTATGTCTTAATTACTCCTACTCTTCACTATTATAATAATGGACTGTTTATCCTCAGTGCACACTATGCCACACATCTAAGATTACGAGACTCGAAAAAAAAATACAGCCAAAAGGCCCAAAACTAGCTATAACTTGTAGAAGGTACCTGTTTAAGTGTACATATTATAAAAAAGAAGGTTTCGTGTACTTCTCCTAGAACCTAGATATTCCCAGCTATAGATGATACTACAATGCTTCTTAGCATATTCACACACAGAACCGATAATGATATATACAAAGTAATAGGTGACATAGCTCAGGGATACTTTCTAGGACTGTTATTTCTGAATCCTATGTGCATTTAGTGATCATACAAATGTTTCACTCTTATTAACAAGAGTATACGTTTCTGCCATAACAAGAACTTGAAAACTTCAAACGTAGAAGAGGACACATAAAACTCGTGGGTTTTCCTACATGGCCTGATGTTTGAAACTATTGAGGTCAAACATATTCCCAAAAATCGACAATATGGAAGAGGAATTAATAAATTATATGTTTGAAACAACTCTCTTATTTCTTGAATTCACTGAATAGTTTACACTTCACATGTTCACCTCTTGTTTCATTGAGATGTCAATTTGTACTTCTAAATTCTAAGTTCTAAACCATCACAGTTCTAACTTATACGATTGACTGCTCTGCTCTACTAGGCATTCTTCTATATGAAATGCTTTATGGATACACACCCTTCAGAGGAAATACGAGGCAAAAGACATTTGTTAATGTTCTGCAGAAGGATCTCAAATTTCCTGGAAGCATTTCGGTGAGACTTTACAGATCACTTATGTTCATTCCTTGTACTATTTCAGTAAACCGATGATTCTATGCAGAATAAAAGAATTTGATCACACAAATATGGTCAAATATGCAAAAGGGAACTAAGACATATAACAAATTCATGCTCCAATAAATAGACAGGAGAAGAAATGAACAAAAATACAATCTCTTCATATGACATCCATAACAAAGACTTCATCAACATATAAGTAATTAATAACCACGATAATAGTAACAGAAGGAACACTAATTGAAAATTTGAAATTAGTTGCAACATCTCAAGTTAGTTGCCACAAAAGGACGTAAAACCACACTGTTCACAATATTACTAAGGCAAACATGGAGAAGTCCAATTCAAACTTGATCAATGACACAGATATCGTCAAGAAGTAATTCCAGTATGTGCAAATTGATAATTATAATATTTCATAGAGAGATTGCATCTATTCAGAGTATATGCATAAAAATAAAAGAAGAATGACACACAACCATTTACCAACCAGACTGAGTCCCCTGAATATTCCAGCGGAGTAAGATCTCTGATATAGAGCTACACAGGTCTCTGCTGTCCCCAAATTGGCAAATTCTGCCACCAGACTTTTCTAAATACCCATTGCAAAGGAACAGCTGAGCAAACCCACCCCAAAGGACAACTGAACAACTTCTCGCTGAAATTTATGAAAATATGCAGGGAAGTTTGACTCTATCTGGACAAAATATCAGTTAAGCAATCAGTTTGATTCCCTTAACTGACACCTATACTGAACAAGGCCTTCCAATTGAAAGGCAGCCAAATTGTAAAACTCAAAGTAAAATCTGCACAAACTTACTTCAAATATACTCTTTCCTAGACTGAAGATTCAACTTCATTTATCCAAGTAATTGACCAGTGCACCATTCCTTTGAAAGTGAAACATTTTAGGCTTTTACTTACCAGAGATAATCTAATATCTGGTCCTTGTGCATTGAGGGAAATTGTTCATTTTACACCTCTTGCATGAAAACCATGCACCTACTCATTGCGTATTCCATCTCTTGAATTTTGGATCATCTCACTTTTATTCTACCCTTCAGATGGGTTCTACTGAATCTGTTGAAGTTTCATGGAGTGTGGTCTTACTTTTATTCTAGCCAAAAGATGGTTTCCACTGAAAGTGTTGAAGTTTCATGTTGTATAGTTATGAGCATGATATGAGTCATGATGTGATGTCTGGGACTCCTAAGGTTTATGCCACGCTGTCCTACTGTTGCCA
Source organism: Berberis thunbergii (assembly GCA_003290165.1). Taxonomy (NCBI): domain Eukaryota; kingdom Viridiplantae; phylum Streptophyta; class Magnoliopsida; order Ranunculales; family Berberidaceae; genus Berberis; species Berberis thunbergii. Next base: position 61,490 of record QNQO01002284.1, read on the forward strand.
GTTTAGACACTTGGAGAGGACAGGGTGAGTTTGTTAGCAATGTCAGGCTGTAAGCATTTCTATTTTCGTGGTTTGATATTCTTCAGATAAACCATTAGGCAACACTCTAACTAATAATATGTACTGCCAGAGAATGGGATTACACCCCAAAATGGTGCATTCCTAGAATACTTACTGTTGATGGAAACACCCAGCTGATGGGTAAGTGTGGAAGCGGTAGTTGATAATAAGCAAATCGTTAAAATGGTGAAAAGTCAATGGCAGGTTCCTTGGAAACATCACTCCAAAATGTAGCAATTCAAAAAAAAAAATCAATCAGCTCCAAGGGTTCTCAATTAATCAATTATATAGAGCATGTAATAGATTGGTGGATAAGTTGGCAGATATGGCTGGTCTTGAAGGAGTGAACATGTTCATCCTCCATTTGACTAAGGTGTCGGATGGACTATGCTTTGCAGGGCAGGTAGCAATGGATCTACACTAGACTTGTGTATGGGAATTCCAGAGCTATGCTATGTCTGGCTTCCTCTGGGTTGATCTTTCTTTCTAGAACAGTTAGGTTGCTCAACCTATGATAACTCTCTTCATTTATATTTTATTTTGAGGCCAGGCCTAGCCCTCCTCTTGTACATATTTTTCCTTTTTGTGGTTTATAAAAGGGTGGGGCCCTAATCCCAGCTTTTTCTTAAAAGAAAAATAAATAAACAAATAAATTAAAATTTTGAGTGGCATGTGCTTAGTGGCAATGGGAGGTGGCCGCAATGGTCTTAGTCATGCTATGTCTGGGGCAGATCCATAAAGGGCAGCCAGGATCTGTGCTAAATAGAAATGACTTGCATATGTGCAGCATGGTTCTAACTTCTAAATACCCGATTCAGAGTATATGCGTAAAAATAAAAGAAGAATGACACACAACCTTTGTTTTTTTATTAATCAACAAAGATTACAACACTTTCACAAGAACAAACTCGTTAAGATGCTATTTTCGAACCTACACACAATGACACTATATATAGGCTAAAAAGTCCAAACCAAACAAGGAAAAAGCTACTCTTAATAGGAAAGTGTTTCCATATTACTTTCCTTGTCCCCCAAGGAGAACTTTCTTGTTTTAACCAAACAAGGAAAGACTACTCCTCATTGTCTAAAAAAACGTTGTGAGACTACGAGTTAAAACTCACCTTTGTGCGAGGCTTATGGTCAACGAACTGAGGATTATGCCTCATAGGTGTTTTAACAATTGATTAAATCAATATCAATTGATTCAAATGATTTCACTTACACCTCATGCCTCAAGAAAGGGCCATGCCTTATTTCTCGATTAAGATTTTTCAAACCATGCTACTCCAACAGGAAAATATTTTCATATTACTTCCTTGTCCCATAAAAAAAGAGAACTTTCTTATTATTACCAAACAAGAAAAGTTTACTCCTAAAAGGAAAGTATTTCCATATTACTTTCCTTTTCACATAAGAAAAATTTTCTTGATTTAACCAACAAGGAAACCTACTCCAAATAAGAAATTATTTCCATATTATTTTCCTTTTCTCATAAGAGTTTCCGTATTTCCACTAGAAAAAGAAATTAGAAACCTTATTTTTCTTTTCCCACAAGGAGATTTTCTTGTTTTAACCAAACAAGGAATCTACTCCTAATAAGAAAGTATTTCCATATTACTTTTCTTTTTTCATAGGAAGAGTTTCCTATTTCCAATAGAAGACGAAATTAGGAACCTTCTAAATTCCGCCCCAAACCTCAAGTTCCCAATAAGGAATACTCCTATATACGCAGAAAAATAAAAGAAGATTGTCTTGTTTGTTTTAATTTATTTTTATTTTTATTTTAAATCTTTATTTTTAGGCATAAATTTTATTTTATGGGATTTAGGAGTAAGTGATTTTGGATTTGGGAAAAATTGGTGGACATTTGAGACCTACGTGGTTTCAGGCGCTAGGCAAGGCAATGACCTTGTCTTGGGCACCAATCTCGCCTAGGCATTACCTAGCACCCTGGGCAAAAGGAAAGATGTCATGTTTAAATATATATTATATACATACAATCGCTTTTTAATTATTTTTTTAAATATTAGGTGTAGCCTAGGCTAAGCGACGCCGGTGGAAGTCTATGACCCCGTCTAGGCATTGCCCATTTCTCACTCTATTTGTGTAGTTAGTCTCCTCATTGAACAAGGATAAGGCAGGAAAATTTAAATTTTCTGCAAATGGTAATTCGTTGTAGACTAGTATGTTTGGTGAATTATTGCATTGACTTATATATGCCTAAAGTAATTATGATGGTTGTTATATATTAGTTTATTATTAATATTAAATAAGTGGGTTGGAGCCAACATTAGTAGTTTAAGGCTTTGCTTTCGTATTTAGAATTAGGGATTTCAATTCAATTAGTTGTTAGGGTTTCTATTTTGTTTAGGAAAATAGTTACTTGCTTAGTAAACTTAGGTTAATTAAAATAGATGCCACATGCACTATGAGAGACAAGTTTTCAAAGTTTAAAGATTGAACAATCCCGTCAGTCCTGACCTAGGATCCGATGAATCTCTATCTCTATTTTTTATGAAGAGGGGGAAAGGAGCAAGTAGCCAAGGCTCGAGAAACGAGTGGAGTATAGATCCTTGTCTCCCCTCCTACTGAGATGAATCATTCCCTTGGCTTACGGGAGTGCTAGCTCTGTACTCTGTTCGGACCATAAGACTTGCTACATCTCCATTTCAATCTTTTGATTACAAACCTAATGGCTAAGAACCAACGATCTCTGCCTAACGAAGGACAAACTAACAAGTAAAATTTGATAAGGACGTAGTTTATTTGATTTTATTGTGTGATTAGGTCTCGCATACGAACCCTATAATTTGTGAGATTTAATGTTTTAGTTGTTGATTATTCCACTGCAAAATATACCTATCAAATTAGGTTAGGTCTTTGTTCTAGATGAGTAATTTTTTTTATAAAACCCTAGACGGTGTTTAACTCTTGTTTTGAAAAAAATCAAATTTACATATTTTCATAAAGTTCACTACACTAACCAATTGGGTACCATAGTATCTAATTATTATTGGATACAATGACCTGACTAGTGGTATAAATACTCAAGAGGACGACAAGCCGGAGCATCCTACCTAACAGAAATGTTTATGGAGAATAAAGCTTGACCTAATCTTGCGAACCTAGGCCTTATCTACTCTTATATCTTTCTAGTGTAATTATACTTGGAAAATCATTGGCTGTAGCTAAAACATAAGAAGTGAACATTATAACTTTCTTTATTCTTTATATTTATGAAGAAGTTAATGAACGGGTAAAGTGATGCATAAATATATCAGAACATATGTAACCAGAGTATCCTAAAAAATATATACACTACCCATCAACTGAAGAATGGGACATATTACATGCATTCAGGCATCAAGACTGAATTATAATTTTCAAGAAGAATTTAGAATAATTTTCAAGAAGAAGTCAATTTTCAAACAAAATGCTCATTGTAAAAAAAAACAATCATCGAACCCTAATTTCATCCTAAATAAAAGAGAACCCTGATGAACCCTAATTTCATCATAAATAAAAGAGAGAGAGAGAGAGAGTACCTGTTCGGTTGCGGTGGCTGATCAATTTTGAAGTCGAGGGAAGTCGATTGAAGTCTAGGGAGGAGCAGGGAAGTCGAGGGAGCAGGGAAGGAGGGGAGGAGGGAAGTCGAGGAAGGGAGCAGGGAAGGAGAAGGAGCAGGGGGAAGTCGAGTCGAGGGAGGGAGCAGGTCGATGGAAGTCAAATGGAGGGAAGCAGGCCGAGGGAGGGAGCTTCGATTTTGTGAAATTGTCGATGGAAGTTGAATGGAGGGAAGGTCGAGCGCCAAAAATAGCCCGCCCAATTTTTTTTCAACTTTTCATGTAGCCACGGTTTTTAGCCGTTGCTAGAGATAGCCACGGTTTAAAACCGTTGCTAAATTTGTTTTTGCAACGGTTTTGAGCCGTTGCTAGATCTAGCCACGGTTTAGAACCGTTGCTAAATTTTTTTGTTGCAACGGTTTTGAGCCGTTGCTAGATCTAGCCACGGTTTAAAACCGTTGCTAAATTTTTTTTTTGCAACGGTTTTTAGCCGTTGCTAAACCTAGCCACGGTTTATAACCGTTGCTAAATTTTTTTGTTGCAACGGTTCTGAGCCGTTGCTAATAATGCCCACGGTCAGGAGTCGTTGCTAATATTAGCCACGGTTTTTAGCCGTGCCAACTATGCCAACGGTTTTAAACCGTGGCCAGGTTGTTTATTACCCACGGTTTTAAGCCGTTGCTACTTATAGCTACGGTTTTTGGCCGTGGCAAATACACCAACGGTTTAGAACCGTGGGCAGCTCGGTGTAGCTAAATGGCCCTTTTGGTGTAGTGCACCCCTTAGATATTGTAATTAACAATGCCCATTGCTCTTTTTTCAATCCGTTGTTTATCCCACTTAAATTATATAAGCAATTTTCCTAGTAATGAGTCTGGCCTGATTTATCGGATGATCATAACTATTATGTAAATTTGTTTGTTGCATCAGTGCCTTCTGATTAGTTCATTCTTGTTGTATTTGCTCATGAAATGTTTGAATATGTATATCTTCTGATGAAGGCTGCTTTTATTGAAATTTTGATTTTTTTCTTACTCTTATTGGGTATTGATTTATCAGGTCTATTGTGAAGGCTATGTGCATGAAGTATGCCTATGATGATTGTTGTTGTGTTCATTTGGAAGATTATTGGTGAATTAGGAGCCAGAGTTGTTACAATGTGAGCTGAATCAGAGGAGCTTGAAAAAAAAGACTCAACATGGACAAGAGATGGGTTTTGCCTCTTACTATAAGTTCCCTTCTCTGCGCTTTCCTGCTCTTTCCAACATTCAGCATAAATCTTGTTTCATCATTTCTTCTCGATGATCCCAGTTCCCATCAATCTTCTCGATGATCCCAGATTACGCCTCTTTAAACCATAGCAATCCCATTTTTGTTGAAAAAAAGTTGTCACAAAAAATGGTCCCAGCCACTTGATCATCTGTTCCCCGCATAGCTTATCTGGTCTCTGGATCAAAAGGAGATTTAGAAAAGCTTTGGAGGACTCTGCATACCTTGTACCATCCCTGCAATCGGTGGTGGAAAGATTGGAGCTTCAAGTGCATATACGAAGAGAACTGACTTTCACAGAGATTGGAAATGTTCACATGATTACTAAAACCAACATGATCACTTATATGAATAACAATGGTTTCCAATACTCTTCATGCTGCGTCCATCCTTCTTAAACAGAGCAAAGACTGGGATTGGTTTATAAACCTCAGCACTTCAGATTACCCTTTGACGACACAATATGGTTCGTAGCTGTGCTTAGGTTTTATATGACGAGTCCCTTGAAAGTCTGTGGTTCTGAATTCTTCTTTGGCAGCCTTGTTGGCGTGATACTGACTCAGTTTATTTCTTGCAGATATTCTGTACACATTTTCGAAGTTGAACAGAAATGTGAACTTCATAGAGCACACAAGTCAGTTAGGGTGGAAGGTGTAAGTTCATATACTTATCTTCTCGCTTGGTTCTGTGTTATGACTTATTTGTATTATTATATTTTTCACAGGGATCATAGAGCAAAACCTTTGATAATAGATCCTGGAATTTACAGAGCAAATAAAACTGATGTATTTTGGGCGACAGTAAAGCAAGAAACACCAACAGCATTTAAGTTATATACCGGTTAGCTTCACCCACTTTTTGCTGATCTTCTATTATTTTTACTCATAGATTGCTAAATGCATATTTCTCTACATATATAAATTGAAATTTATAGAATGAATACTAATTACTATAAGGGAGTATTTCGAAGCTCTTCCTGCAACTTTCAAGAGCTGTTGCAAGATTATGCTTCTCAAAGCTGTCTTCCGGAGTTTCTCAAGAGCCACAATGCTTCTGATTTTATGCATGAATTTGTGTGCTCAAAGCACCAAAATGATACCAACTATGAAACTCTGCACATCCTTGTTCAAATTATGTCACAGAGTCCAATGAAGTACACATGTTCTCTCGTTCAAATTTAGTTGGTTGTCCATGGCTAAGCAAAGCACTATGAGAATCATCCTCTTCAAGGATGGATTTACATGCAAATCGAAGGAATGAAATCATTACTTCTTAACTTAGGTTGGGATCATTTGTCAGAGGTTATCTATCTTTGCACAATTGCACACGTGTAGGAAAATCTGCGCTTCAGATTACGCCAAAAGAAATTCATGTCGAGTTGAGCAAATTTTCCAGACGGCTTCCTTGCGAAAGGACAGACTCTAGCGTATGGGGTTTTCTTCATTCTTCCTTGCTTAATCCATGGCCAAACCAACAAATTCATGACACAGACTTGATGATAGGGAGCAACGCTCCATTTGCCCGGAAATTCATGGAAAATGACCCTGTATTGGAAACGATCGACAAGGATCTCCTTGGGCGGAAAAGTGGGACCTTTACTCCCGGGGGTTGGTGCCCAGGCGACCCCCTTTGCTCCAAGGTAGGTGACCCTAACTATCTTAAACCGGGACAAGGAGCAAACAGGCTTACCCATCTCATAGCAAAGCTACTCCTTTCTCATTCAGCAGTTATTCAAAACCAATGTAGCCCATTGGAATAAATGGAGTTCTTCGCTGATTGTGAAAACTCATGTCTCCTGTTGTCCATTGAAAACTTTAACACGCCAATTTAATCCCTTTGATGATCATGAAAGAAAGTTGATTTTATGAGATTCACATTCAAATGATTACTGTCTGCAACTACTGAGTGACTTTGTGGTGTCATCATAAACTTGTTTGCATGGTCTCTGTCTAGTATTCTTTTACTGAGCGATTCATTCAATTTTTAGTTCTTTAAATTACAGGCTGGGTATCCTTTGAAGAAAAGTTTTGTACATCTAAAACCCCTTCAGATTTGTTTTGGATATCTAAGCACTTAGCTTTATTCGCTGTAGGTTTAACTTAATATACCCATTGGTTCTGAGCGCATAGTTGAGCACAACCTACACGACATTGGTCATGTCATTTGGATTCTTTGTTTCTCCTCCGAGAGGAAGATGAAGATCTTCACTATGGTGTTGCGGTACCTTGAAATTATCCATGAGCAATAAAGTGTCAAGTGATCCAAAACACGTACTAACTGAGAAAATAAAACGGCTGCCAAGAATTCAGCTTCAAAACTAGACCAAACTATGTTGCTAATCTGTTTACCAAAAAAATTCAAAATTGTTCCATTTGAGTTGACTGCAGCTACACCAACAGATGCAATCCTTCTGGCATCATTCTAGGCAGTGTTAGAAAACACATTAATTCGACCTACAGCATTAGAAGACCATCCCTGTATACTGGGCTTTAAATCGCCACGACAGAGGCTAGGTTTCTCCAGACATTAGCAATGTGATGGCATTCACCCCTTGCAAAAGCTATGTTCAACTTTCTTCTTTTGTTCCTTGCATGACTAATAGGGTCAACAATGACTGCAGTTAGTCGTGGTAAGCTCTTTTGATAATTTGATAATATCATCATGTAAGAAGTTTGATAATTTGTGAAGATTCATCATCATTAGCATATAGTTCGATTTAAGAGCCTTATGGTTTTGAGGAAAAAATTTTCATTCAAGTTTAACAGTAAACATACAAGTACAACATGAGAAAACTAAGATTATTCTGACCACAAGCAAAATAGCTAATATGATATCCAAGTTGGATTTCTTTAGACAGTACAACCTTTAAGACCCTATAGACATGATGGATATTTACTTAGTCAAACCACTTCACTGAAGAGTAGGCTCAATGTTAAGTTACGAAACTTCTCCGAAGAAGGACATTAACAACATGATAACTCCTCAGATAAAGATTTCATGGTTGGACGACATTCCGGACTGATATGTAAGCATGCAAGTGCGGATTTTACAATAGAAATTACTTCCATGAGAACTTCTCCTGTAGGGGGTGGAAGGCGTTGGTCCAATACATCCTTTAAGAGAATCTCTGGGTTTACTTCTGATGAGGAAAATGTTAATGATGATGATGACATAGAGGAAATGACTTCGCCTGGATGCTTTCCTAATATCACTTCCAATGATAATACTCCAAAGCTGTATACGTCGCATTTTTCAGTTACCCTCATGGTGTAAGCAAGCTCTGCAACAATGAAAAATATTTTTGGTTTTTGTATTTTTGGGGACGTTAGATATTTGTAATTGAAATTGTTTCATTGTTTACTGCATGTCTTACTATGCGCATCTAGAACCAGCAGACTGATTGATTCAATTGCACTATTAGATTTGATGAAAGAAATATGACAATATTACCTGGAGCTAGATATCCATAAGTTCCTGCAAGTGCCGTCCAATTAGATGCATTAGGTTTTAGAATTATGGCAACACCAAAATCTGAAACAAATGCCTGATACTCGCTGTTTAGCAAAATATTGTTGCTGGACAAATCTCGATGAACAATAGGTGGTGAGCACTCATGGTGCATATATGATAAGGCTTGAGCTAAACTTTTTACAACATCTACTCGCTTGACCCAATCGAGGGTTTGATTTGCTTCATCATCACTTAAGACCTTAGCTAAGCTCCCCATCTCCATATAATCATAAATTAGAAACGAGTGCGGAGCATGTGAACAAAATCCGAATAACTTCACTATGTTCCTTTGTCGAGCTTCTGCCAATACTCGTATCTCATTTTCAAATGATTTCAAATCTACCAACTCGCCACCTTCCAAAGAATTATGAAATTTCTTTACAGCCACTACTTGACCTGATGACAGTTCAGCTTTATAAACACTTCCATGTCGTCCCACCCCAATACAATACTTGGGGTCAAAGTCTTGTGTCGCTTGAATGATGTCTTCATACACTAGTTTCCCATCGTAATTCCAGATGCAAAATAGATCTTCAGGAATTTCTCTGTTCACTTCAATTGTGTCTTCTTCTTTTCTTCGAGAATGCAAGAAAATGATTCCAACCAATGTTGATATACCAATGAATGCTCCAACGACAGTGCTAATGACAATAGCAAGAATTATGTGTTTATCACTTGAAGCATTTTTGCTTCTTACTGCAGAGGAATTTTTGCAAAGCTTCAAACCTTCAATATCACCACACAGTGCTTTGTTATTTACAAAAGCACTTACAGAAGCATTTCGAAAGGCTTTATTGTCAGGAAGAGGACCCTCCAAGTCATTGTAAGAAACATCAACAGATGTCAAACTAACCATTCCACTGAATGAGGAAGGAATTGCACCAGAGAGCATGTTATGTGAGAGATTCAACTTCTCTAGTACTTTTAGCTTGCTTAGTTCTAGCGGTATCCCTCCCAGAAACATGTTTTGACTCAGATCAAGTAGAATTTGTAAGAAAGTTAGCTCACCCAATTGAGAAGGAATGGTTTCATTAAATTTGTTCCCACTGAAGTCCAAGTATAGGAGGCTAGAGCAATCCCCTACTTGTTTGGGCAACGGTCCACTCATGTTATTGGAAGACAAATCAAGATGGTATAAATTCAAGAGCATTCCAATTTCTAATGGAATAGGACCCTCCAACTGGTTATGACTCAAATTCAAGCTTATTAAAGAAGTCAAGTTACCTACTTCCTTTGGAACCATCCCTTGTAGAAGATTGGATGAAAGGTCTAGCAGTTGAAGGTGAGTTAACTCTCCAAATGTAGGTAACTTGCCTGTGATTTTATTGCCAGAGACTCGCAGGGTAGATAGGTGATGCCACAGTCTTAAGTTTTGGGGAATCTCACCATACAATTGGTTATCACTCAAATCAAGGTAATACAAATTCGAAAACATGCTAGAAAATTCTGAAATATTTCCAGAGAGTTGATTTTTATCTAGTCGGACTCTTTTTAAGCTTTGACAGTTCTTCACGCCTACAAGAATTAGACGTGTAAGATGGTTGTCACTAACTGAGATTTTAGCAAGCGACCCACCTCGGCATAGTGTGTCTAGTGACAAATTGCCAGTGAGCTCATTGTTCTTGAGGGAGAGCAGACCCAATTTTTTTAGATTCCCAAGAGATGAAGGGATTGAACCAGTGAGATTATTATTACCCAACTCCAAGACCACAAGAGATTTGAGATTTCCTAATTCAGAAGGAATGTGACCAGAAAGTGCATTGTAGTAAAGGTGTAGAGTGGTCAGCTCAGTCAAATTAACAAGAGATGAGGGGATTGAACCAGTGAGATTATTGGTAGACAACCCCAAGTCCACAAGAGATTTTAGATTTCCTAATTCAGAAGGAATGTGACCAGAAAGTGCGTTGGAGTAAAGGTATAGAATGGTCAGCTCAGTCAAATTACCAAGAGATGAGGGGATTGAACCAGTGAGATTATTGGTAGACAAGTCAAACTTCACAAGAGATTTGAGATTTCCTAATTCAGAAGGAATGTGACCAGAAAGTGCATTGGAGTAAAGGTATAGAGTGGTCAGCTCAGTCAAATTACCAAGAGATGAGGGGATTGAACCAGTGAGATAATTGGCATACAAGTAAAACTTCACAAGAGTTTTAAGATTTCCTAATTCAGAAGGAATGTGACCAGAAAGTGCATTGGAGTAAAGTTGTAGAGTGGTCAGCTGTGTCAAATTACCAAGAGATGATGGGATTGAACCAGTGAGATTATTGGTAGACAACTCCAAGTCCACAAGAGATTTGAGATTTCCTAATTCAGAAGGAATGTGACCAGAAAGTGCATTGGAGTAAAGGTATAGAGTGGCCAGCTTAGTCAAATTACCAAGAGATGAAGGGATTGAACCAGTGAGATTATTGGCAGACAAATCCAAGTCCACAAGAGATTTGAGATTTCCTATTTCCGAAGGAATATGACCGAAAAATTGATTTTCCCATAGATACAATCCTAACAATTTGGCCAGGCTACCTAACTTTGAAGATATGGGACCTGTTAACATATTTTGAGCCAGAGAAAGTTCATTTAGATCCACCAAGTTTCCTATTTCTAAAGGTACGAAACCAGTAAAATGATTTCCATCAAGGTATAATATACGAAGTTTGGAAAATTGACCAATTTCAGAAGGAATTTCTCCTGAAAAGTGATTGGATGAAAGATCGAGAAGATTAAGTCGAGAAAAATTACCAATATGAATTTGAATAGTCCCAAAAAGGGTGTTATGGCTGAGATTTAAGTGGAGGAGGTATGGAAGAAATGAGAAGTCAAAAGCATGAAGAGTGCCCACCAAACCCAAGCTTGACAGAGATAAATCAACCACTCTATGATTCTTGTTGCAAGAAACCCCGAACCAATTGCATGCATTAGCATTGGAGGAAGAATTCCACGTAGAGAGGAGATAAGAATTATTGTGAAGAGTGTCTTTCCATTTGAGTAGAGTAGTGACTTCTTTGGTTGTACCAACATTTGTAAAGTTGATTGGCGTAACAAGGAAAGGGGATGAACTCATGCAGCAAAATGCAATGAGAAGCGATAAAGCAATCATTGTGAAGAGGGAGAGAGAGAGAGAACAAAAGGATATTACTGTCTCACTTTGTTTAGGCTTAGATAAGGGGTTTAAAATATTTATAGATAAAAGTTGAGGATGAGACGAAGGCGTCAATGCATTGGGATTTCAATCACGTGGAGGGAGCATGCTATATCATCTTCAGGATTTTTTTTATTTTAAATATCTTTTTGGAACATGGCCTTGTGTCTCATTTTTTAGTTGGCATGCACATGGACAATGGCATGAGAAAGTTAGCACATGAGTTAGTTATTTTTAGTTATAGAAACAACTGAAAAGTGTGATCTTTATCTATAAGCTCGGAAAGCACAAAAGTATATTGTATGTTTGGAGTCACGATTTAATTTTGAAAAATCGGTGATTGTCAAATTCAGTAGTCAATATTTTAAAAAAAAGAATCATAAAAATTTTGGAAGGATAATTTAGGAGTTGACCAAAAAAATTCAACTAATCTTGAAATTACGAATTTCATAAAAATGTGTTAAAAATCAAACTTAGTGAAATAGGAATGCATAGTTGTATTATATGGGTGTGTAGAAAGAAACTTTAAGAATCTTTAGGAATGCATAGTTGTATTATATGGATTAAAAAACAAAGAAGAGGTTGCAAGCCAAAAGAAAACCAAATTGGTCAACTGGAAAAATTCAAAGACTCTTTAAAAGATATATGGCGGTTGAAAAGATCAAAGTTATAGACTTTTTAAAAGCTATATTTAATAATAAAAAGAAAATGCTTTTTGTCTTTTGCTTTGCATGACCAAACACTAAACAAGCGATAGGGATACCATTTGTATTCTTGTGGTTGGACTTAGACTCCACTCTTTGAAACTTGAAAGAGTAATTATGGATACTAACCAAACACTGCCTGCCTATTTCCTCTTTACCACACCAAGGCACAAATCGAAACTTATTTCATTGTTATGGTTTGGTGAAGAAAGAGTAAACAAAATGAGTTGATTATTCAACCAACTACCTCTCCCCATCATGACAAACCACATTAAAACAAAATTTTATAAATAAATTAGTAAAAGGAGTAGAAGAAGGGTACACTTGTTTTGGTTTATTTTACAATATTGACCCACCCCTATTAATTCATAATCCTTCATCCTCCATCTCTAACATATTATTATTTCTACCTAAAACCTAATATACCTTATTTACATTCAATAAATTTATTTGTTTGTTTAACTAGGTAAAATCATATCTGACGCTGAATAATACTATACGAATTTAATTAGGTTTACTTTGTGTGATGTTTTCGCCTTGCAGTGAAGTTTGCATTAATGAGAATATTAATTCACTACACCAAATTTACACTTTTGTAACAACTCTAAAAAAAATATCACTTTTGAGATGTTACAATTCACCAAACAATTTCAAGTCAAAACTACATTTAGTAAAAAAAAAAATGAAAAACGGTAACACAAAAAAAATGATACAATAAGTTGGATCACCATGACTAGTATCACTTTTATAATCAAACTTTTCATGGTGATACAATTATTGTATCATTTTGTTTGTGAAAGTGTGTAAAATTGTTAGGTGAATTGTTACACTTCAAAAATAATATTGTTTTTGAGATTGTTACAAAAATGTTAATTTGGTGTAGTGATTAAGCTTGAACCAATTTGTTTATAATTTCTACCTGCAATAAATAATTATTCTAGTTATCTACACATAATTTTATTTGAGAATCAATAAAATAATACGCACAACTCATATAAAATAATTATTCTAGTTAAATTATGTATATATAGAAGAATATGGCATGCCCCTTGGTCTGAATTTATATAAAGGCGAAAATAACCTTTTTATTTTATTTTTCTTTTCAGATTATATTTTCCAATAAAGAAAGAAGGGGAGCATCCAACTATAGCGTCTGTCTCCACCTACTAGAAGAAGCCAACAATAAAAATTGAATTTTTATTCTCTACTCAACTTTACTAGCTACATATAATCAATCCAATAGAAACTGTTTCTTAAAGACAAACATATATTAATTGGTTATTAGATGATGAAGAAGCACCTAACGATTGTTGTAAAGAATTAGAAAACTGTTGATAGCTGGAGGACCACTGGGGGTGTTATTATATTATGCGGTGATTCTAAATGGCGAGGAAACGAGTGAGGAAAAGGGCTAGGGAGGGGGTGTGACCCTCCATCCCCCTCAAGATACGCACCTATGTGAATCTCGAAGGAGATAGGGGATCTCGTTGACAGTAGCACCATATCTACCATCACCAATCACCAACACCGACACTCACCACCCATGATTCGACCACCTCCACACTTGATACCCTTATGAAGCTAGGTCTTCACCAACCGACCACTACTCGGCACCACCATCACCATCACCCACCATCTCTCCAATAAACCCTAAACTCAACACGTGAGGAGAGATTAAATACCCATTCAAGATTTTTTTTCCCATTCAAATTTTAGGTAAGGCCTAATTACCAATGGCCTGAATTATGTTTAATTTTAGGTAAGGCCTAATTACTGATGCGCTCATCTCGAGGCAGATGGGTGGTTACCACCCATCCCTCGTCCCTTTCCCTCGCTCCCTCCCTCAACCCCTAGCAAAGCTCGCACTCCAATGTTGAAATAAGACTAATAAGTGTTACTTTCCAAAACTAATACGTGTTTGTTATTAGAAATAGTGTCATCTTCGATTTTACTATCTTGAATATTAGTGTCCAGTTGTCTAGCCAATAGCGAGCACTTATAGTCGGCCTGGTTTGCCCATTGGGGGAAAAATTACATTTTTGCCCCTCATCTTTAAACACACAAATCCAATACACCTTTTGAAGGAGGGGCAAAAATGTAATTTTTTCCCAAAAGGGCAAACAAGGTCGATTTCCCAAGCCGGCTAGAATTTTTGGCCAATAGCAGGTCAATTAGTCTTTTTTTTTTTTAAGGTGAACATGATTGATTGACAAGGCAAGACATTGAAGATAAAGGACAAAACGATTGACTGATCAAGATAAACATCCCAAATCTTTGCCATTTGTCTTCGTCAAGTCTTTGAATAGACTCAAGTCTTTGCAATTTGTCATGATTTTTTTTAAAGTAGTCCACCCAAGTCTTTGCAAACTTTCATGATTCTTTTTTTGCATGAACATTACCTGAATTGGATGTCTTATTCCATTCATGTGTTACAACTTACAAGTAAAGTGTACGTGAAACACGTTGGTCAATACAGATCACTCAAGGGTTCAAATACTCGTTATTTCATACTAAATAGGACATCGTTTTTTTTTGTGCACTTGGAGAACACAAACAAACCACGCATTGCACAAAACCAGCAAATTTTTATTTTTATGTTTTTTGTACAAAAGACATTTTGGTGGTTAATGAACAAAATACATAGTCCATGTGTCATCAAGTCAAGATTTTTACTTTTTACAGGTATGACAATGACAGCTTGTCGACCCTGACTTACAACTGATACACATTATTCCAAAAGAGAAGTGCACATTCCTCAAAATTTATGCTCAAACAAGAAACTAATCGCTACCTCAAAAAACTTCTAGTTGGGGAATACTCTCACAAAGTGTTTTTCTAAAATAATATTTCTTGGTACGCATACATTAAACAAAAATTTAGTTTCTTAATAGGCTAGCAATGAAACTGAGAAGAGCAACCAATGAACCAATTTTCTTATCAGAAAGTAGGAAAGAGTGTTGACTGTTGGGTTGTTGAGGTAAGTCTTGTAAAACAACAATTCTAGGCAGCTAAGGCTCCTAGCCACTTTTGAGTCAGGATATGGGTTTTTACACTTCTACCCCTTCTATAAATTATATTTGTGGTTGTATTTTAAAGAGAATGAGTAAAAGTGTAAAAAAAAACCCTACCCTAATCCAAAAGTGACTAGGAGTCCCGACTGCCAAGAATTATCACTTGTAAAAATCAAAATACATGCTTTTCAATACCACAATTAGTGGCGGAGCCACATACAAGCCAGGGGAGCCACATAACTTTTACTATTGATTGCCTTGGTATAAATTGCAGTTATGTTACCCTTACCCCTTCGTTGTTCAAGTTGCATCAGGTGGTGGGGTTACTAAAGTTTTCTTATTTTCTTTTGGACAATATTCCAATGATTGATGAAGCTCAACTAATCCACTTGAAGTCTTTCAAAGTCGTTGTTTCTTATTAGGAAATAATCTCTAACAACCCACCCAACACTAATAATGCATTCCAAATCTTATCGGGACTTTGGTTGGGATCATTCCACTATGCATATTTTATTATTTATGGCACTCATATTTAGGGTTGTGTGGGTTTATTCCCCACGTCCTAGGTTTGAAACCCACAGGCGGCATGATTACTTTCTTATGGTTTTAACCTGTAGGTCGTACCTTATTGATAGGTTATGAGATCAAATAAAAACCCATCTCGCTTTCCAAAAAAAATTACCACAACAAATCAAGCATGAGAACAGAAAGGAATGTTAAGCAAGAGAAACCGAACACTTCAGATGAAAAAGCGGGGAATAGGTATTTGATTTCAATTGCACTCCAATGTTGAAATAAGACTAATAAGTATTAGTCTCCAAAACTAATAACTGTGTTATGAGAATATTAAGCAATTCTAATGAATATTTGGTGTCCACTCATTAAATAAAAATATGAATTGGAATAGTCCCAGAAAGGGTGTTATGGCTAAGATTTAAGTCAAGGAGGTATGGAAGAAATGAGAAGTCAAAAGCATGAAGATTACCCACCAACCACAAGTTTGCCAGAGATAAATAAACCATGGTTCTTGTTGCAAGAAACCCCGAATCAATTGTATGCATTAACGTTGGAGGAAGAATTCTTCCAAGGGAGGAGATAAGAATTATTGAGAAGACTGACTTTCCATTTGAGTAGAGCAGTGGCTTTCCATTTGGGAAGATTGGCTTTCCAATTGAGTAGAGCAGTGAAATTCCACCAACTTTCCATTAAAGTTGGTTGGTGTAACAAGGAAAGAGAATGAACTCATGCAGCATAATGTAATGAGAACCAACGCTTTTTCTAAATGTTGAGGGAACGCGCGAGAAAACCAGCGAGGGGGGGGTGTGACCCTTCTTCCCTCTCGAGATGCACGCCTTCACAAATCTCAAGGTTGATGAGTGGTAAAACTCCCCCCTCCCTGGTTTCCTCGCGCGTTCCCTCGACGCCTAGAAGGGCTTGAGAACCAATAAAGCAATCTTTTTGGTGTTGTTAACTTAAAAGTAATCTTAATGAACATGGCCTTGTGTGTCATTTTCTAGTTGACATGCACGTGGACAATGGCATGGGAAAGTTAGCACATCAATTTGTTATTTGGTGTCCACTCATTAAATAAAAATAAGGTCCATCCCCGTGTGAGAAAAATGAATTGGAATCATGCACTTCACTTTAGAAATATTATTATTGATTTCAATTGCACTCCAATGTTGAAATAAGACTATTAAGTGTTACTTTCCAAAACTAATAAGTGCATGTTATGAGAATATTAAGCAAGTCTAATGAATATTTGGGGTTCACTCATTAAATAAAAATAGTAGTTCTTTTTTTATAATAATTTATGGAAAATGACTTTTAAGATCTAATTTTTCACAAAATAGACCATTTAGAAATCGTTGTTGATGTAACGGCTAATTTGTCCCTATTTTTATAATTTTTTGACAAATATTCGGACCCAAAATTCCAAACGCGGGAATAATTTACAAATCTTCTAGAAGGCGGTACAAACTACGAAGCCAGATCAACTCATTTTTATTGACCAAACTGTATTCAAAGAAGTTGATATAAGCAAGCGATAACGGGTTCTTACGAGAAGATTCAACAGTGTCAGCCATTGGAAGGTGGAACAAATACTATGGTTCGAAAAGACAACGCGAATAACAATGAAGGAATCCTCGTAAAGACGGTGAATATTTATAGGGAAGACAAACTGCACTTTCTCTCCTTGAGCAGTCGCGTACCCATTAATGTCATATGCCGCTCGAGACGAATGCCTCAGTAGTATTTTCAAAGAGTTAGTGGACCGACTTAACACCCCACTAACTCGGGGGGAGTAGCTGATGATACATAAAAATGGTCACACCTCTGAGTCGTACATGTGTTGTGATAATCTCGAGAAAATACGGGCCCCAGCATCAGTCCAACACTGAACAAGCCAAGCGGTTCTAAGCTCGCTCAATTCAGTCTGCCAGACGAACACAGACTCTCACAGCACGCTAGGCCCACACATCTCACAACTGTCCTCAATACCCGTGAACCCTCCATAGGCAAGTATCTCGAGGATCTACTTCAGACAGGCAATTACAGTTGCTATTTGCTCCCAACTAGGAAGCAAACACCAGAGTATCTTTCACACAGTAAAACTCCCTTTTACGGAATACTATTAGATTGGAAATTATCTCCCGCATATCTAGGAATACAGAGCTAATAGAGAACTTTCTTCCTACAACACGACTCCTAATTAGAGAGGGATCTCCACCAAGATCTTCTCCCTAATCTACGCCTACGATGGCCTCGTTAAACCAAAACTCCTTGCACTATAAATAAGACATGATGTTGGTAAGCTAAGGTACGCTACAAATTCTCTGTTACAGTATTACACCTTCCTCAGAGCCTTGTCTGACTTTAGCATCGGAGTGCCATCGGCCATCACAACGATGGTCCGTGGCTCACGTGTGCTACTTGTGTAGGTCAGCAGGAAGCGAAAAACAATTGCATCAATTAATATAAAGGTTAAGGGTACTTAAACTCCTGCTTGCTTTCCAAAAAAAAAAACCTCCAAAATACGAACTTTCTTTCTATTTATAATGGTAGAAAACAGAGACCAATAACCATGTGTCAACGTTGGACAAATGTGAAATTTGGCTAGGATAATAAAATTATTGTACTATTCTTAGAGATATTTCCTCATAAACACCTTCATTTTATATTGTTTTATAAACATTGTATATATCATGGAGATGGAATTTAACTCCTTGAATTTTATATTGTAATAAAATTATGGTACCTAATCTCCTTTCTCGTTACTAACAATCCAATTAATAGCACCAAAATGCACTTAATTTGGTTTCCGGGTTCACAATTAATTTTTTTTTTTGGAAAATGAGCTGGGGTTTATTAAGGATCCCCTAACCTGAAAAAATTTAAGATGTTACATTTTGTTATATTCTATTCCTATACCATCTTCACACACATACTTCTTGAAATCCTCAGCATAAGAACTAGGAACTACAATGATGAATTCACTGCCTGGGTTCTCAATTAATAGCACCAAAATGCACTTAATTTGGTTTCCGGGTTCTCACCTTGACTAGTCCTTTTTTATCTTGACAAAGATAATATAGATTCAGGATCAGTGTACGTTACGCCAGACTCGGGAGGAGAATGTGGGGTTGCTTATGAAACATACTTTCCAATGCCAACCTCTGCTAAAGATAACCCATGGTACTCAATAGAACAAGCAAGTGTACACTTCACTATAATTTCGACAGAGCATGATTGGACTGTGAACTCTGAGCAGGTAGGGAAACCAAAATAGTATATTCACTCTAATTAGGTTAGTTATTGTTGGTATCTAATGAAAATAAATTTTTTTACAGTTTAACTGGATGAAGAAAGACTTGAGATCCGTTAACTGATCAATTACACCATGGGTAGTTTTCACTGGGTAGGCATGAGAAAACCTATTCATTCTTATAATCCGTAGAAAGAGATATTTGAGGTTGAGCTAACCTATTCAAGTGTGGATACTGATTTTGTTCAAGCTGTAGAGCCATTGCTACTATAAAATCAGGTGAGCTTTTGTGCATGTGTGTGGTGTGGTTAGATCAAACTGTGTATTGATCCACACTACACCAAATTGACATATTTGTAACAATTAAAAAAAAATCGTTGTTGTGTTGTACAGTTTCAAGTGATACAATAATTGGATCACCATGAATAGTATGGTGCATCAAGTGATATTATTCATAGTGATCAAATTTATTGTATAACTTTATTTGTGATGTTTTTCAAAATTTTGCCTGAATTTAATTGACTTAAAATTTTTTGATGGACTGTTACATCATAAAAGTTATATTGTTGGGGTCATTACAAAAGTGCCCATTTAGTGTAGTGCCACTTTGATTGTCTCTTTTGTTCAATTATCTTTGTGATCTTGATTGCCTTATCAATACCAACCGCAATCTTCATGTTGTTTTTTTTTTTGGAAATTGAGCGGGGGTTAAAGCGGACCCCAAACCGTGAACAATGATAGAAGATTACATTCTGAAATAAATTTTTCCTATCTTATCTTCAAAAACAATCTTTTTAAGATCTTCAGCAAAGGAGCTAGGCGTGATCTCAATAAATTCGGAGCTAGGGAATGTGCTTGCTAGGAGGTCAGCCGCTCGATTAGTTTCCCTATAGTCGTGTTTGCAGGAAAAGTCTTCTAATGTAGATAATTCAGCTCGTATGTTTCAGAGTACGTGTCTAACAGTCCAAGGAGCTGGCTTGGTAGTAGTGATATAAGTGAAAACAGCCATAGAATCAGTGCTTATCTCGAGTTTCTTGATGTTAAACCGCTTTGCTAGACGCAGACCCGCAAGAACTGCCTGAAGTTCATGTTTAAGGACTGATAGGCCAGGGCAATCCCCTGCACAACCTGCCAGCGCATCTCCTGTATCATCCCGCAGTATGGCACCGTAACCCCCTTTGGATCCATGCAATGAATCATCGCTGCGAAGGGAACCATCAGAGTTAAGCTTGTGCCATCCCAATGGTGGCTTCTGCCAAGAACACTGCCTAGGTAAGTTGTGATACTAAATTAGGTTGATTTGGTTCTATGGGGGCATGTGCATAACCATGAGAGAACATTTGTTGTTTATCAAAATGAATGCAAGGGCATGCCTAGCAAAGGTGGAGATGGGATTGACACGTACGACATTAGCAATTACATAGCTCCAGTTCATGCTGTGATTGGCATGGTAGGTTTCTCATTGGACGATTTGCCCAGTATTGTGAGTCCTTTTCTTTAATTTAAGCTACAACTTTTATAATTAAACACAATTTATTTCATTGATGAAATAATTTTTATGAAACTAAACATGAATGCTCAGGGTCCTAGCTGGAGCTTATCAAGGGTACAAGCATTTGGGTACTTTAGAGTACACGCCATAAGGCAAAACATGACAATGGAGGTTTGTAGACAATCTATATACCCTATTTGGTTCAATTATGATTATCAAATAAGATTGTCTTCGAAGAATCTAAACCTGATTCATGTATCATTGTTGTTTATGATTTCAGCTTGTGAACTCAAATACAGGGAAGGTTGAGGATAGTTTCCGTATCACCAAATGATAAGTCATGCACTACAAAAAAAACATTTTAGCAACGGCTAAAAACCGTTGCTAATTGGCAAAAAATCGTCGCTACAATGATTTAGCCACGGCACAAAAACCGTCGCTAGGTTAATCGTCGCTATTTGAATCAGCAACGGTAAACTATCCCATCGCTAATTAGCCACGGCAAAAAAATCGTGGCTAACTCGAAAAATTTCGTCGCTAAAGCTGTTGAAAATTTCAACGAAAACTGTCACTACTTGTAAAATAGCGACGGTTTTTTGCCGTCGCTATTTAGCAACCGTTTTTTTGACATAGCTATTTAGTGACGGTTTTTGCTAAATAGTGACAGTTTTTGCTGTCGATTTTTGCTAAATAACGACGGTTTTTTGCCGTCGCTATTTAGCGACCGTTTATTTGCCATTGCTACTTAGCGAGGGTTTTTTGCGGTCGCTAAGGCAATATAGCGACGGTTTTTTACCTTGGCTATTTAGAGGCGGTTTTTTGCCGTCGCTAAATTGCAAATCTAATTGACAACACAGCCACGGTATTTGCCTTAGCTATTTAGAGACAACTTTGTTGCAAATCATATTGACAAATGAATTTTACAAATTACAAATTGCAAATCATATTGACAAATGAAATTAGCTATTAATGATTGTCCATTTTGAAAATTAATATGAACTACCAGAACTAAACTTAATTGATCAAAATTATAACAAAAATTACACAGTCTCTAGAATATCATACAAAAAATAAAAATAAAAATTACAAAGAATCCATACAAAAATGACAAAAAAAAAAAAAATTCGATCTATAGAGTATTCTATAGATCTCTGCGATCCGAGATTTCAGATCTTTTCCGAGATACGTGATCCGAGATTTCAGATCTCTGAGATCCGAGATTTCAGATCTCTGAGATCCGAGATCTCAGATCTCTGAGATCCGAGATCTCAGATCTCTGAGATCCGAGATCTCAGATTTTTGAGATCAGAGATCTCAGATCTCCGAGAAAGAGGCGGCGGAGGAAGGGAGGGGAGAGAGAGGCTGCCGGGATCGATGTAGAGGGAGGCGGCCGGGATCGGTGTCGAGGAAGCAACAGACTTCTCCTCTGTGGGTTTCTTCTCTGGAGGTTGAAAGATCTGAAACCCACAGAGGAGAAGTCTGTTTCTTCTCTGGAGGTTTTTGGACCTTTCATGGACTCCTTGGGTAATGGTCCTGCTGCAGCTCCTCAGAAGAATTCTTGGCCAAGAATCACCTTAAAATCATCAAGTGGAACGGCCAAGAAGTTTGATCTTCCTTCCCATGGACCAACCTGTAGTGGCACAGCTCTAGCCATACCATTAATAGAGATTGCCTCAGAGTTGACAACTTTCAACTTACCCACATCTCCTTCTAAGTTCAGACCCACACGTCTAGCTTCATCTAGGACAATAAAATTGTATGTCGCTCCGGAATCCAACAATGCTTGGGAAGGGAACCCATTGATAGTGATGTCAATGTATTGCAAAGCCTTCTTGTGTGGGTGCTCATACATTTCTCCTTTGACAGCATTGAGCTTGCGTAGAGCTCCCATCTGGGAGGTCTCACTGTTGGTGGGGTTCGAGCTCGATGCGGTCGAGTTAGAAGGTTCTGCTTGAAGCAAGGACATTAATGAGTGTAGAGCTGGTTTGGATGGACATTTGCCTGTTCGGTGATCCCTGCTATTGCAAAGAATGCATGGGGCAGGTGCAGATGGTCTCCACTACCCAGAGTAGTTTTGCCCTCCTTTGTTGTTGTAATTTGAGTTGCTAGAGCTGGCATTCCAATTTTTGTTGGAACTCCAATTCTGGTTGGACGGCCGGGAATTGTAGTTTCCTCGGTTCTGACTTAAGTTTCCCCAATTTTGGTGAGGTGATCGAGCATTCGACCCTGAGCTTGAATTGGTATTGCCAGTTCTAGCTGTGGAGTGATTGAACGAAGTGGATCCAGCCATGGGCATATAATCGCTAAACCTTTCTGCTGCCGCAATAACACTTGTAATAACTGTCACCTTCTGCCTTAGCAATTCTGCTTGTAGAAGCGGCTGAGCTTGTTCCATGAAACAGAAAACTTTGTCCTTCTCAGACATGTCTCGAATATCTAGCAAGCAAGTTGAGAATTGTCGGACATAGTCTCGAATATTGCCTGTCTGTTTGATGATGTGGAGCTTCCTCCTTGCTAAGAAATCAGTGTTCTCAGGCAAGAATTGATTTCTGAGTTCCTTCTTGAGGTCTGCCCAAGTTCTAATAAGGATGCAACCTTCTTTCATATCTGCATATTTGGTTCTCCACCATAGTTTCGCATCACCTGCTAAGTACATGGTCGCCATGGTGACCTTGGCTTCTTCTGATTCGTGGTTCACCGCGCGAAAATACTGCTCCAGATCAAACAAGAAGTTCTCCAACTCCTTCCCATCTCGTACCCCAGCATATGACTTTAGCTCAAGCACTTTCATCCTAGGGTGATCAGTCGTCCCTGTGGCCTTGGTCAGCAAGCCAACCCTTGCAAATAATTCCTCCAACTGCAATTGGAAGTCACTCATCACCTGAGTTGTGGGGTGAGGCGACTCTTCTATAGCGATTGTTCGTCCCTCTAAGTTATCAACGTGCTCAGCCACCGAATCCACTCTGTCTGCCACCTCTTGTTCGTCGAGACTTGTTTAACAAAAACATTTTGCTGGATGGAGAATATGAGGCTTTAATTTCTTTATAGGATCCCAGAACCCATAAAGATGCCGCAAGCTGGGTTTGAACCCATGACCTAGTGGAAACATCCGCCAAGCTCTAACTGTTGAGCTTTCATGCCATTGGCATTTCTTACTGACTTTGGTATTGTCAGAATCCTAAACCCAGGCTCATCTGGTTAACGACACTAGGAAAAACATATGGATATGTCGCTCCAGGTAATATATTATCTCATGGATTCAACAACTTTTATGCATCATTACCAGTATATTATTGAGGCAAATACCAAAGTATATTATTTTACTCTCAAATGTGACTAACGTAATACGAAAAAATATATAATTTTCTATGTTTCCGAGCTTGCTTACACATTACGGGTGACTGAAAAATGTGATGTCTACGGCTCATCATCATCATCATCATCATCGGAGTCAGGAAATGCCCTTAAGGAAGTTGTTTCTGTTGCAAAACTGGCATGTTAATGCTGCGTGTCAATCCAGACTGTCGGCCAACCATGAAAATTTTATCTCAAGAATTACTTGCTTGCAGATTACCTTCCTTTGAGCTACTCGAAAGGATAACCTTCGGCCAACTCTTCACTCAAGTGGTTTGAATGTCATGGCAAATGATCATCATGTGCAAGGGAAGAGGGTTTTAATGGTTAAGAATATCCGTATATTGCATTAGGAGTTTAGAAAGTTAATATTTCTTATCCCATGTTATCAAACTATAGTGGTAAAAAAAAAACTATTTTGATAATAACCTGTGAGACCTGCGGTTTTAAAAATAAAAAAAATAAAAAAATAAAAAAAAGATTTTTTTAGGGCGGGTTGTACTCAGCAAAGGTGGTGGGGGCACATAGCCACCCACCCCTTTAAAACTGAACGACCCCCTCCCCCCTTTCTTCTTCTTTCTCTTTTCTTTTGTTTTTGGTTTCTGTTCGTTCCAGCAGCGAGCAAGCTGCGACTTCGTCGCTCCTCCCTCTTTGTCTCGGCGGTTTTTGTCGGTGATTTTGGGTGATTTCTTCCCCAATCTCACCTCCTCCTCCTTGGTTCTTCCCCTCCTCTTTCCCCTCTGTATTTCTTTGTTTTTTTTCAAAAAAAAAAAAAAATCAGTTTTCCTTTGGGTTTGATCGGGTTTTTAGCTCCGATCAGCCATGTTAGGGCCTTGGTGGCGTCCTTGGGAGACCTTAGAACCGACATGCAAGACTGTTTTGGGGTTGGCCAAATTTTTTTTTTCTTTTTCAAAAAATCAGGGTGCATGTTTGTTTGGAGGGTTCCTCGGCCTGAAACCGGGCTTTGGGTGCGTGGGTGAGCCTCATTTTCGTGACTCTGAGTGTCCTTAGACTCTTTTGTGGGTTGTTGTGCAGTTTGGTAGCGATCAGACCGGTGTAGGGAGGGTTTCGGCGCGTTTTCGTTTGGTAGCACCATGTTTGAATCGTGTGTAATGATTGACATATATCGTAAACTGGTAGTTATTGTTGAATCTGAAATGTTTGAGTTGTTGCTTGAACTTAGAAACATTATCCTTAGAGACACGGTGTGATTTAGACTTTAGAACTTGTTGCTTATTCATTGTTGTGTGGCGTGAATTTTCCTTGTTTATTATTCTGTTATTTGTGTTTAGTTCACTCGCACCAGCTAGCTTTGTGCTTTGCTGACCCCGTAAGGGGTGTGCTTCTATTGGAGTGCAGGCAGTGTTGGAGTTCCTGCTGATCGTGGCGCGTAGGCCCCGGTTTTCGTTGTAGGAGCGTTTTGTGCTTTTTGGTTGTGTCCACCCTGTACGGGTATGTTTTGCTTCCTCTGTGTTTCAAATGTACTATATTGTTAAACTAAATGTTTGTATACTGGTTTTGTCGCTCTGACTCTGGCGGGGCGAATCAAATATATATTTATTTTGTTCAAACTTTAGCGTAGTTTTATTTTCGTTTGTTTATCGTATCAAGAATGTGTTATATTATGATGTTGTGGCCGGTTACGATCCGCCTGTGTGCGTGGTAGTTCACGCATCGGCACGCTGCGATTCCCGTGGCGGGTCGGGGCGTGACAGAGCTTGGTATCAGAGCAATTGTTACCGGTTCACATAGAACATCATCGTATACCACTTTCTTGAGTGGATTGGGTAGAGGAGTTAGGACTTTTGTTGTGTTGTTTGATGTATGGTATGTGTGTTTTATTTTATTTTTTTTCGTAAAGGTTGTTTGGTGATGGCGCGTGGTCAGAGATCTCAAGGTGAGGGATCAGGCGCTGCAAGGGAGGATATCTTTCAGGCTTTTATGGAAATTATGACCCAGTTGGCACAGAGTGTGAGGCAAGGCAGTCAATCAGAGGATCCGTTTACTCAGCGCAACAGGGATTTCGTCAGCTTGGGTGGTGAAAGGTTTGATGGTACTGGAGATTCTCTAGCTGCGGATCGGTGGATCCGTAAGGTAGAGCTCATATTTGAGAGGATGGTGCTGACACCTATACAGCGTACTGAGTTAGCAGCACACCAGTTTGACGGAGAGGCTATGTACTAGTGGGATACAGTGAGGCAGAGCCGTGATGTGTCAGAGATGCAGTGGGATACATTTTGCCAGGTGTTTGAACAACATTTTGTTCCTGATTCTGCAAGAGCTGAGATAGTGGACAGGTTTCTACATTTACAGCAGGGTTCTAGATCAGTTTCTGAATACTTGTCAGAGTTTACACAGTTGAGCCGTTATGCCACTTATTTTATAGACACACCAGAGAAGAAGAACAGAAAATTTTTGAGTGGTCTAAACCCGTTTTTAAGGAAACAGTTGATGGTGATGATTGATCGTCCTTTTGATAGATTAGTGGATATCACTTTGAGTCAGGAGTGAGTGGACACCGAGTGTAGACAAGAGACTTTGGTTCGGCGAACTAGAGGTTCAGAACGTAATCAGAGGTTTGGCCGAGAAAGTCAGATAATTGAGCAGGCACAACAGCCAAAGCGTGCCGCTATCCAGTAGAGAGACCCTGGTAGAGGTGGACCAGTTAGGACTGGCAGAGACTGCAGAGGTTACAAACGTTCTCGAAGAGATCATCGATAGCAGCAGCAACAACAGCAACAACAGAGACAGCCTAGGTGGGGTGGTCAGAGTCAGGAGGGACATATAGCCCGTGATTGTCCAAGAGGTCAGACAAATCGATGGGAGCATGTAGTTTGTTATACTTGTGGACAATTGGGGCACTTTTTCAGGCTTTGTCCTCATAATAGGGCTGGACCAGCACTGCAGAGGGCGCCTCAGGGACAATTAGCACCTGCGTCTGGAAGTGGTCAGAGAGTCCCTCTCCCAGCACCGCCTGTTCGCCTAGCAGCTATTCCCGGTCAGGGAAATGTTGAGGGTTTTGTTCATTCGTCGTCTTCCCTGTTGAGGGCTCTTTTCGATATAGGAGCATCTAGGTCTTTTATTTCTAGACAGTTGGTTGTTAGAGACAACCTTGAGGTGGTGCCTTTGCCGGAGCCCTTGTGTGTTGTGTCTCCCTTGGGCAGTTCGGTTTGGTTGTGGGAGTTTTGCCCCCGTTTCGAGTTTTTCTTGTTGGGGTACAGCTTTGTGTTTGACTTTATTGTTTTGGGTTTTGAGGGCTATCAATTGATTCTAGGGATGGATTGGTTGTCCAGTCATCCGGTGATCATTGATTGCTTGCATAGGTCGGTGATGTTAGCGCCACCTGATGCTTCACCTCGTGTGTTGGCTTGTGAGCCCGATTCGGTTTCGTTGATGTCGAGTTTTCTTAGCTCTCTTGAGATTTCGTGTGCCGACACTAGTTCTGTAGAGGTTGTGTGTGAGTTTCCTGATGTGTTTCAAGAGATTCCTGGTATTCCTCCACGTCGTGAGGTAGAGTTTCGGATTGACCTGGTTCCTGGTACTGCACCTATCTCTAAATCGGCGTACAGACTTGCACCTAAGCAATTGGAAGAGATGAAAATACAGCTTGATGAGTTGCTTCGGAAGGGGTTTATTCGTCCGAGCAATTCACCTTGGGGAGCTCCAGCAATATTTGTATCCAAGAAGGATGGATCATTGAGGATGTGCATAGATTATCGAGATTTGAATAAAGTGACTATCAAGAATAAATATCCATTGCCTCGGATTGATGATCTATTGGATCAGTTGAGGGGAGCCGTAGTGTTTTCACAGTTAGATTTGCAGTCTGGGTACCATCAGATGAGAGTTGAGGACATTCCGTTCCAATTACCGCTTTTCGGACCCGTTATGGCTTGTATGAGTTTCCAGTCATGCCATTTGGATTGACAAATGCACCAGCTTTCTTCATGGATTTGATGAATAGATTGTTCAGTCCGTACTTGGACAAGTTTGTGGTAATCTTCATTGATGATATCTTAGTGTACTCAAGGAGTTTAGAGGAGCACAGAGAGCACATTCGTATTGTTTTGCAGATACTTAGAGAAAATCAGTTGTATGCGAAGTTCAGTAAGTGTCACTTTTGGGAGCCTGAAGTTCGATTTCTTGGGCATGTCATTTCTAGTGGAGGTATTGCAGTGGACCCTGAGAAAGTCGAGGCAGTGAAGTCTTGGAGACGACCTAGTAGTGTGACAGAGATTCGTAGTTTTCTGGGTTTGGCTGGTTATTACCGACGGTTTATCGAGAAATTTTCTTTGATTACAGCACCACTCACTCAGTTAACTAGGAAGAATGTTCCTTTTGTATGGTCAGAAAAGTGTGAATAAGCTTTTGAAACTTTGAAGCTTCGGTTGACTTCAGCACCAGTGTTGACTATTCCGACACCTGGTAACCGACTGGTGGTATTTACTGATGCTTGCGGTACAGGATTGGGTGGAGTGTTGATGCAAGGCAAGAAGGTCGTAGCCTATGCGTCTCGACAGTTGAAACCCCACGAGCGAAAATATCTGACACATGATTTAGAGTTGGCAGTCGTAGTCTTTGCTTTGAAGATCTGGAGACATTATCTGTATGGTGAGAGGTTTGAGTTGTTCACAGATCACAAGAGTTTGAAGTACTTATTCACTCAGAGGGAGTTGAATATGAGGCAACAACGATGGGTTGATTTCCTTAGCAGCTATGACTTCGAGATACAGTATCAGCCTGGTAGGGCCAATGTGGTTGCATATGCCTTGAGTAGGCGACATGTAGTGATGGCAACCATGATGATTCAAGAGTACCGAACACTTGAGATATTAGCTTCATTTGCAGTTCAGCCTACTTTCGGTACAGAGGGCAGCATGATAGCGGGTTTAGCAGTTTATCCGTCGTTGATCAGTAGAATGGTGGAGAGACAGACCTCTGATCCAATGATTACGAGGCAGATAGCAGATTTGGTAGTAGACACATTGGATGAGTGCCCTACCGATTGGTCAGTGGGTTCAGATGGAGGGTTGCGATTTCGTGGGCGGCTTTGTGTTCCGTCTGATGAGGAGTTGCGAAGAGATATCTTACAGGAAGCTCATAGATCTTGTTTCACCATTCATCTCGGTGGAACGAAGATGTATCAAGATTTGAGACGTTCTTTCTGGTGGCATGGCATGAAGAAAGACATTGGAGAGTTTGTGGCACGGTGTGCGACTTGTCAGCAGGTGAAAGCCGAGCATCAGAGACCGTCTGGGTTATTGCATCCATTGGATATCCCGACGTGGAAGTGGGAGTATATCACTATGGATTTCATCGATGGACTTCCACGGTCGAGGAAAGGTAATGAGTCTATATGGGTCATTGTTGATCGCTTGACGAAGTGTGCACATTTCATCCCTGTTAGTATGAATCGGACGGCAGACAGTCTAGCGGTATTGTTCATTCGGGAGGTAGTTCGCCTTCATGGGTCGCCTGTTTCGATTGTATCCGACCGAGATCCACTTTTCACAGCCCACTTCTGGCAGAGCTTTCAGCAAGCTATGGGTACTAGATTGGACATGAGTACAGCTTATCATCCACAGACAGATGGCCAATCTGAGCGAGTGAATCAGGTAGTGGAAGACATGCTTAGAGCATGCATTTTAGACTTTGGGGGCAGTTGGGAAGATCACCTACCGTTATGCGAGTTTGCATACAACAACAGCTACCACGTAAGTATTGGCATGTCACCGTTTGAGGCACTCTATGGACGACCGTGTAGGTCCCCTGTTTGTTGGGCAGAGATTGGAGAGTCAGTTGTGATGGAGCCGGATGTGATCAGAGAAACTACTGAGAAGATTGAGATGATTAGAGCGCGGTTGTTGACTGCACAGAGTAGACAGAAGAGTTACGCTGATAGGAGGCGTAAGGAGTTGGAGTTTGATGTTGGTGACAGGGTTTTTCTGAAAGTTTCCCCGATGCGCGGAGTTGTTAGGTTTCGAAGTCGTGGGAAACTTGCACCGAGGTATGTAGGGCCATATGAGATTACTGAGAGGATTGGACCAGTGGCCTACAGATTGGCTTTGCCGCAGAGTATGTCAGGTATCCACGACGTGTTTCACGTATCCATGTTGTGGAAGTGTTTGGCAGATCCATCACAGATTATAGAGCCTGCTGAAGTAGAGATTGCGGATGAGTTGACGTATCCAGTGAGGCCAGTAGCCATTGTTGATGATGATGTGAAACAACTTCGTCGGAGGATAGTGAAGTTAGTGAAGGTTCAGTGGAGCCACCGAGCGGGTGACGTGACTTGGGAGCTGGAGGACCAGATGAGACAGAAATACCCCGAGCTTTTTGCCTAGGTTTTCTTGTTGTGGCTTTTGTCCGATCTCGAGGACGAGATCTCTTTTAAGGTGTGTATGATGTGAGACCTGCGGTTTAAAAAAAAAAAGATTTTTTTAGGGCGGGATGTACTCAGCAAAGGTGGTGGGGGCACATAGCCACCCACCCCTTTAAAACAGAACGACCCCCCTCCCCCCTTTCTTCTTCTTTCTCTTTTCTTTTGTTTTTGGTTTCTGTTCGTTCCAGCAGCGAGCAAGCTGCGACTTCGTCACTCCTCCCTCTTTGTCTCGGCGGTTTTTATCGGTGATTTTGGGTGATTTCTTCCCCAATCTCACCTCCTCCTCCTTGGTTAGTCCCCTCCTCTTTCCCCTCTATATTTCTTTGTTTTTTTTCAAAAAAAAAAAAAAATCAGTTTTCCTTTGGGTT
The DNA here is from genome assembly GCA_003290165.1 of Berberis thunbergii. Classification (NCBI taxonomy): domain Eukaryota; kingdom Viridiplantae; phylum Streptophyta; class Magnoliopsida; order Ranunculales; family Berberidaceae; genus Berberis; species Berberis thunbergii. The sequence continues at coordinate 92,105 of QNQO01002284.1, forward strand.
TGGGGTTTGATCGGGTTTTTAGCTCCGATCAGCCGTGTTAGGGCCTTGGTGGCGTCCTTGGGAGCCCTTAGAACCGACATGCAAGACTGTTTTGGGGTTGGCCAAATTTTTTTTTTTTTTTTTCAAAAAATCAGGGTGCATGTTTGTTTGGAGGGTTCCTCGGCGTGAAATCGGGCTTTGGGTGCGTGGGTGAGCCTCATTTTCGTGACTCTGAGTGTCCTTAGACTCTTTTGTGGGTTGTTGTGCAATTTGGTAGCGATCAGACCGGTGTAGGGAGGGTTTTGGCGCGTTTTCGCCAAACCTTGGGTTTCGGCGGGGTGGTTGCCGATTTCCTTTTGGCTGTAAGTATTCCTTTCAGTCACGCGTCGCTTGTATTTATTTATTTATTTCAGTTTTCGGCTAGTTTGCTCATTTTCGAGCCCGCCTTGCAGTTTTAGAATTTTCGTGGCCTTGCATTCGTGGTTTTGCGTGTTTGGAGCTTCGACCGGTAGGAATTGGGTTTTGAAAATCCATTCCGCCAGGTGAGTGGAACTATAATATTATTTTGATAAAATAATTACTTGAAATCCTGAAATGAATTTTTATATTATACCGTCAATTGTGTGGAATTGAATCCAAATCTGAAATTCGGAGTTTTCAGATATTTCGAGGATTGTGTTAGTTATGTGTGAATGAAATATGCATTGGATTTTCAGAAAAGCATGATACTTGAATGAAATTGAATAGTAATTTTTGTGTGATTAGGCTTTGGTGTAATGACATGAGACTTGTATGCTTTGTTGTCGAGTTGCATAGCATATCATGTTTTACCGTGGATTTTCGAGTCTTGAGCATGTATGATAATCGACTCAAATAAATTTATTGTGGTGAATTGGGTCATGATGGGACCCTGGCATAGTCGTGATTTTATAAAAAAAAAATTGCCGAATTGTTTATGATTGCACGTTTGTACATTTGGTTATGCACAGACTCGTCATTTGTGCATGTGGATAGTAGTATAAGTGTCTTTACCCCGCTATAATGCATGTTGTGCCGATGCTTAGGAGCTTGCTCGCATCGAGAGTTGGATGGTGCTTGAGATGACTCGCACCTGACATTGTGGACGCTACTGCATGTGGCAAGCTTGCTGAGGTGCGGTGAGCTCCCGCACGCACTTGCCAATATAGAGTGCAGTAGGACGGGTCCCGGAGGACGTGCTTTGGAGATTACTTGCTTTCCCTCCCAGCGCGCTTGATTTGGATTATGTTAGGTTGGCCGTGTTAGGCCAGTCGTTCGGGATGTTTGAGTTTGTATCCTGGCAGATGGCACCCCATTAGGATACAAACAAGCCCAAAGTGGTACTGGTGCACGTTGTGGGATGTGTCTGGGTGAGACACATTCGTAGGGTATGCGGATACCTACGATATGAGACACTTATACAAGATTTTACAGGATCTCTGATTTCAACTTGATTGCTATACCTAGGAGGCTAGGAAGAATTATGAGATTGTTTTATTTCCATTGCTTGATATTTACCATGTTTGAATCGTGTGTAATGATTGACATATATCGTAAACTGGTAGTTATTGTTGAATCTGAAATGTTTGGGTTGTTGCTTGAACTTAGAAACATTATCCTTAGAGACACGGTGTGATTTAGACTTTAGAACTTGTTGCTTATTCATTGTTGTGTGGCGTGAATTTTCCTTGTTTATTATTCTGTTATTTGTGTTTAGTTCACTCGCACCAGCTAGCTTTGTGCTTTGCTGACCCCGCAAGGGGTGTGCTTCTATTATAGTGCAGGCAGTGTTGGAGTTCCTGCTGATCGTGGCGCGTAGGCCCCGATTTTCGTTGTAGGAGCGTTTTGTGCTTTTTGGTTGTGTCCACCCTGTACGGGTATGTTTTGCTTCCTCTGTGTTTCAGATGTACTATATTGTTAAACTAAATGTTTGTATACTGGTTTTGTCGCTATGACTCTGGCGGGGCGAATCAAATATATATTTATTTTGTTCAAACTTTAGCGTAGTTTTATTTTCGTTTGTTTATCGTATCAAGAATGTGTTATATTATGATGTTGTGGCCGGTTACGATCCGCCTGTGTGCATGGTAGTTCACGCATCGTCACGCTGCAATTCCCGTGGCGGGTCGGGGCGTGACATAACCAATCTCAGCAGATATTTTGATAAGAACGACTCTATATTTTCAATCTGATGGTTGAGATGCCCACTATCATCAACCTGTGCAAACTCCAAATAAAACGTCAAATGTCTGAGAGGATCGAGATCTTGCTCAGATCAAGAATCAATTTTTTGAATTTCAAAATTCAACATTTCTTATAATGATGCAAGAGAAATGAATTGATATAACAGAGATTCCTCTCAGAAATAATAGTTAAGGATACTTGTATGTAAATCTTACTGTAAGATCTGAATTGCCACTTCACAAGTTCATTGTGTGTAAATCTTACTGTAAAGATCTGAATTGCCACTTTACAAGTTCTTAGTGTGTACCTCGCCAAAACAAACAAACAAACAAAAAAAAAAAAAAAAAAAAAACTGTGCTGAAAGCCATAGAAAATTTTCAACATGTATGCGAAAGCTGCAATACATGTAATGTAATTGAAGAGAACTCTCACCTCAAAGATGACACCATGTGCCTACAAATTAAAGCAATGGTGAGGTATTTCAGTGGCAGAGGTGGGTATTTAACTGAAGAGGGCAATAATTTCTACAAGCAATTCATCAAACTAGTTTTTTGACATAATTAAATCTGCTGTCAATATCCCACAAAGTTTGGTTATTGTTTGTAAAAATGAGCAAGCCCTAAGCACAACCCCAAATCGGATGTGACAACTGTCAAATGTAAGAACATGAAAACAATCAAATATATTAAAGTGAACTTGCATATTAACACACCTCACTGAACATGATCATCTGAGCAGTGGCATAAACCATTACAGTGGTTTACCAAATATTGTACGAGAACATTTCACTACAATAAAATCAATCCGAAATGAACAAGGCCAGTAACGATCCTCCCAAGATCAAGGTCAGGAAGAAAACAATACACACAGATCATGATTGAAGAAAACAGTGTGCATGTGTTATGTCATCGCACTCACATTTGTAATAAATGCCTATGCCAAGCTCTCTATTTTAAACAACATCGGAGAGTCAGAAAGTGTGTGTCAATATAAGTATATCTCATACCCCAAAATTGTCCATTCATAAGGGGAATGTATTCCAGCCATGGCTGCAACATCAGTGGCACATGATTACAGTTGGACCGCATCAGACCAACCACTCAGATACAAGATCATGGAGTCTTGCCAGGAAAATGTGGCACAGATCAATCCTAGATCTAAGTAAACATCGATGGAAAGTTGCATCAACCTAGATGGTCCATCAGTGGGTCACACCTCACAATCCAATGATTGTTAAGTTAATTATTACATTGTGATTAATTAAGTTCACAGATATAAAATTAATTTAATTTCAAACCCTGCAGCAATTAAGAAAGAGATACAACAATGTTAGTGACAGAAGCAATGGCTACAACTACTTGACAACAACCCAATTGTAAGTAAACTTTTAGGCTACTTGACAGAAGCAATGGCTACATGCTCATATTAGGGAGGGGTATAGACAAGTAATACTGGTTTTGGTTCTTGTATCTGCAAAGGCTTGGGTTGTAGCACTTGCACTTCGCAGTTGCGCATCACACTACATGAAGTCATCTTCGTGTGTGACTTCAATGATGTTGCAGTGTTGGAAAATGGCTATTATGAAATCAACCACAAAAATAGAAGTACATAAAAATAAAAAAGGGCCAGTGTACGAACATAATACAACAGGGCACACCACATAATACAACAGGCCAGATTGAGGCAGTGAATGATGAAGGAACAATTGAGTGGTGCAAGTTTGATGCACCTCTATCTAATTAAGGATAAGGTTCTGGAGCTAACCCTCACCATCCATTTGGCCTCGAGATGGGTGTAGCACCTATCTCGAGGCAAAATAGATGGTGGGAGTAGCACCAGGCTAAACCCCAGTGCACTGTAGCAGTGCCCGGCTTCAAAAGGTCTGCCATTTCTTTTTGTTTATCTTGTTTTGCTCAAATGGTTGGATGCAATGGCTTTGCACACTACATATCCTAACTTTCTTTTTATTAACTAGATCAAGAATTAAAATCACTTGACGGCATTTCAAAGAAAAACTTATTACAAATTGTTTACATTTGACCTTTATTAACAACAATGTGAACTTAACTATTACATAAAGCCAATTAGAGCTTTCTGATGTTTAAACATTAAACAAAACATACATCCAAATCTCCAAATTTAAAATTCGAGTAAGAAGAATTAAGCCCGATTCCAGCTTTCAATCCCAACACCTCCGCACGCCATGATCCTACGATGCAGCACACAAGCCCAGAGTTCTCCACTACAAACACAGCTCCCCAATGACACTAATCAATCATACTTCTCCCTCCAAGAGTAAACAAGAAAGAACCCCCATGACAAAGCCAACAAAATATCCCCAACAACCTGTTTAGGCCAAACAGAAGAAAGATCCTCAACCCTCCCCTCAAAGTAAATTCTCCAAGAAGCAATGGCAATGTGAATCAAAATACACCCTTTTGCAAAGAAACTCTGAAATTCTCTATCCTTAACAAATGCCACCATGAAAAGGAAAAACCCAATCACACAAAGAAGCAATCCAGCCAAAGAATGTGAGGTTTGGATCAACAACTGATCATGGGGTGTTGAACCCAAGAGCTTGTTTGCAGTTTCACTTCCATGACCAAACACAGAGATCTCATTGATATAAAACATCATCAGAACTCCACAAGAGAGAGTGATCAGTGAGTGGAGAATGCAAATTAGGAAGAAAACAAATGAACCCATTGAACAGAATTGAGAATGGAAGAACCCCTTATGAGAGATTCATTATAAACTCGCAAAAATCATTCCTTTATTTGGAACTGGGAATTGGAGATTGGAAACCATAACCTTAGAGATTTTGGGTGCAAGTTGGCATTTTCATTGAGAAGTGTGAATGATTAAGAAGAAGAACAACACACATTCCGAGGTGTGGAAGAAGAAACAGGGAGAGATGGGCTGGGCTGGGCTCCATATTGCAATGCAATGCAATGCAATGGGTGTTCATGCAATTGCACCCCATCCTTCCATATTGCAATGCAATGGGTGTTCATGCAATATTGCAATGGGTGTTCATGCAATATTGCAATGCAATGGGTGTTCATGCAATTGCACCCCATATTGCAAAGAAATGTGAACTTCATAGAGCACACAAGTCAGTTAGGGTGGAAGGTGTAAGTTCATATACTTATCTTCTCGCTTGGTTCTGTGTTATGACTTATTTGAAATTGCATATTTCTCTACATATATAAATTGAAATTTATAGAATGAATACTAATTACTATAAGGGATATTTCGAAGCTCTTCCTGCAACTTTCAAGAGCTGTTGCAAGATTATGCTTCTCAAAGCTGTCTTCCGGAGTTTCTCAAGAGCCACAATGCTTCTGATTTTATGCATGAAGTTACTTTGTTAAAAAAACTGTAAGAGTTATATCAGTGGGTATTCTAATACCCAAGAATTGTGTGCTCAAATCACCAAAATGATACCAACTATGAAACTCTGCACATCCTTGTTCAAATTATGTCACAGAGTCCAATGAAGTACACATGTTCTCTCGTTCAAATTTAGTTGGTTGTCCATGGCTAAGCAAAGCACTATGAGAAGAATCATCCTCTTCAAGGATGGATTTACATGCAAATCGAAGGAATGAAATCATTACTTCTTAACTTAGGTTGGGATCATTTGTCAGAGGTTATCTATCTTTGCACAATTGCACACGTGTAGGAAAATCTGCGCTTCAGATTACCCCAAAAGAAATTCATGTCGAGTCCAGCAAATTTTCCAGACGGCTTCCTTACGCAAGGACAGACTCTAGCGTGTGGGGTTTTTCTTCATTCTTCCTTGCTTAATCCATGGCCAAACCAACAAATTTCATGCGTTCTTTATATGGTCAGAAAGGAAGAAAGCGATGTTATAAATATTGTCAAGATTATTTTGAGGAACTTTACATATGGTATATCGAGCGCTGATTTATTGATTGCAACTTTGACCAAATTATTAACATATGCGAATGAATTGCAGGTTCAGCATGGATGGTTTTATCACGCTCATTCATAGAGTTCTGAACCTACCGAGAATGGTCATTTGCAATACACTAGAATTTATAGGTACTACTGTCAACCATGATTTACACTACATCGCATGGGATACTCCTCCAAAACAGCACCCGCACATTCTTTCCCTCAATGACACAGACTTCATGATAGGGAGCAACGCTCCATTTGCCCGGAAATTCATGGAAAATGACCCTGTATTGGAAACGATCGACAAGGATCTCCTTGGGCGGAAAAGTGGGACCTTTACTCCCGGGGGTTGGTGCCCAGGCGACCCCCTTTGCTCCAAGGTAGGTGACCCTAACTATCTTAAACCGGGACAAGGAGCAAACAGGCTTACCCATCTCATAGCAAAGCTGCTCCTTTCTCATTCAGCAGTTATTCAAAACCAATGTAGCCCATTGGAATAATGGAGTTCTTCGCTGATTGTGAAAACTCATGTCTCCTGTTGTCCATTGAAAACTTTAACACGCCAATTTAATCCCTTTGATGATCATTAAAGAAAGTTGATTTTATGAGATTCACATTCAAATGATTACTGTCTGCAACTACTGAGTGACTTTGTGGTGTCATCATAAACTTGTTTGCATGGTCTCTATCTAGTATTCTTTTACTGAGCGATTCATTCAATTTTTAGTTCTTCAAATTATAGGCTGGGTATCCTTTGAAGAAAAGTTTTGTACATCTAAAACCCCTTAAGATTTGTTTTGGATATCTAAGCACTTAGCTTTATTCGCTGTAGGTTTAACTTAATATGCCCATTGGTTCTGAGCACTTAGTTGAGCACAACCTACACGACATTGGTCATGTCATTTGGATTCTTTGTTTCTCCTCCGAGAGTAAGATGAAGATCTTCACTATGGTGTAGCGGTACCTTGAAATTATCCATGAGCAATAAAGTGTCAAGTGATCCAAAACACGTACTAACTGAGAAAATAAAACGGCTGCCAAGAATTCAGCTTCAAAACTAGACCAAACTATGCTCTAATCTGTTTACCAAAAAAATTCAAAATTGTTCCATTTGAGTTGACTGCAGCTACACCAACAGATGCAATCCTTCTGGCATCATTCTAGGCAGTGTTACCATCCCTGTATAGTGGGCTTTAAATCGCCACGACAGTGGCTAGGTTTCTCCAGACATTAGCAATGTGATGGCATTCACCCCTTGCAAAAGCTATGTTCAACTTTCTTCTTTGGTTCCTTGCATGACTAATAGGGTCAACAATGACTGCAGTTAGTCGTGATAAGCTCTTTTGATAATTTGATAATATCATCATGTAAGAAGTTTGATAATTTGTGAAGATTCATCATCATTAGCATATAGTTCGATTTAAGAGCCATATGGTTTTGAGGAAAAAATTTTCATTCAAGTTTAACAGTAAACATACAAGTACAACATGAGAAACTAAGATTATTCTGACCACAAGCAAAATAGCTAATATGATATCCAGGTTGGATTTCTTTAGACAATACAACCTTTAAGACCCTATAGACATGATGGATATTTACTTAGTCAAACCACTTCACTGAAGAGTAGGCTCAATGTTAAGTTACGAAATTTCTCCGAAGAAGGACATCAACAACATGATAACTCCTCAGATAAAGATTTCATGGTTGGACGACATTCCGGACTGATATGTAAGCATGCAAGTGCGGATTTTACAATAGAAATTACTTCCATGAGAACTTCTCCTGTAGGAGGTGGAAGGCGTTGGTCCAATACATCCTTTAAGAGAATCTCTGGGTTTACTTCTGATGAGGAAAATGTTAATGATGATGATGACATAGAGGAAATGACTTCGCCTGGATGCTTTCCTAATATCACTTCCAATGATAATACTCCAAAGCTGTATACGTCGCATTTTTCAGTTACCCTCATGGTGTAAGCAAGCTCTGCAACAATGAAAAATATTTTTGGCTAGTCACATATGGGGACGTTAGATATTGTAATTGAAATTGTTTCATTGTTTACTGCATGTCTTACTATGCGCATCTAGAACCAGCAGACTGACTGATTCAATTGCACTATTAGATTTGATGAAAGAAATATTACAATATTACCTGGAGCTAGATATCCATAAGTTCCTGCAAGTGCTGTCCAATTAGATGCATCTGGTTTTAGAATTCTGGCAACACCAAAATCTGAAACAAATGCCTGATACTCGCTATTCAGCAAAATATTGTTGCTGGACAAATCTCGATGAACAATAGGTGGCGAGCAGTCATGGTGCATATATGATAAGGCTTGAGCTAAACTTTTTACAACATCTACTCGCTTGACCCAATCGAGGGTTTGATTTGCTTCATCATCACTTAAGACCTTAGCTAAGCTCCCCATCTCCATATAATCATAAATCAGAAACGAGTGCTGAGCATGTGAACAGAATCCGAATAACTTCACTATGTTTCTGTGTCGAGCTTCTGCCAATACTCGTATCTCATTTTCAAATGATTTCAAATCTACCAACTCCCCACCTTCCAAAGAATTATGAAATTTCTTTATAGCCACTACTTGACCTGATGACAGTTCAGCTTTATAAACGCTTCCATGTCGTCCCACCCCAATACAATACTTGGGGTCAAAGTCTTGTGTCGCTTGAATGATGTCTTCATACACTAGTTTCCCATCGTAATTCCAGATGCAAAATAGATCTTCAGGAATTTCTCTGTTCACTTCAATTGTGTCTTCTTCTTTTCCTCGAGAATGCAAGAAAATGATTCCAACCAATGTTGATATAACAATGAATGCTCCAACGACAGTGCTAATGACAATAGCCAGAATTATGTGTTTATCACTTGAAGCATTTTTGCTTCTTGCTGCCGAGGAATTTTTGCAAAGCTTCAAACCTTCAATATCACCACACAGTGCTTTGTTATTTACAAAAGCACTTACAGAAACATTTTGAAAGGCTTTATTGTCAGGAAGAGGACCCTCCAAGTCATTGTAAGAAACATCAACAGATGTCAAACTAACCATTCCACTGAATGAGGAAGGAATTGCACCAGAGAGCATGTTATGTGAGAGATTCAACTTCTCTAGTACTTTTAGCTTGCTTAGTTATGGCAGTATCCCTCCCAGAAACATGTTTTGACTCAGATCAAGTAGAATTTCTAAGAAAGCTAGCTCACCCAATTGAGAAGGAATGGTTTCATTAAATTTGTTCCCACTTATAGGAGTCTAAGGCAATCCCCTACTTGTTTGGGCAACGGTCCACTCATGTTATTGGAAGACAGATCAAGATGGTATAAATTCAAGAGCATTCCAATCTCTAATGGAATAGGACCCTCCAACTGGTTATGACTCAAATTCAAGCTTATCAAAGAAGTCAAGTTACCTACTTCCTTTGGAGCCTTCCCTTGTAGAAGATTGGATGATAGGTCTAGCAGTTGAAGGTGAGTTAACTCTCCAAATGTAGGTAACTTGCCTGTGATTTTATTGCCAGAGACTCGTAGGGGAGATAGTTGATGCCACAGACTTAAGTTTTGGGGAAACTCACCATACAATTGGTTATCACTCAAATCAAGGTAATACAAATTCGGAAACATGCCAGAAAATTCTGAAATATTTCCAGATAGTTGATTTTTATCTAGTCGGACTCTTTTAAGCTTTGACAGTTCTTCACGTCTACAAGAATTAGACGTGTAAGTTGGTTGTCATTAGCTGAGAACTTAGCAAGCGACCCACCTCGGCATAGTGTGTCTAGTGACAAATTGCCAGTGAGCTCATTGTTTTGGAGGGAGAGATGACCCAATTTTTTTAGATTCCCAAAAGATGAGGGGATTGAACCAGTAAGATTATTATTACTTAACCCCAAGTACACAAGAGATTTGAGATTTTCTAATTCAAAAGGAATGTGACCAGAAAGTGCATTGGAATCAAGGTATAGAATGGGCAACTCAGTCAAATTACTAAGAGATGAGGGGATTGAACCAGTAAGATTATTGGTAGACAACTCCAAGTCTACAAGAGATTTGAGATTTCCTAATTCAGAAGGAATGTGACCAGAAAGTGCATTGGTGTGAAGGTATAGAGTGGTTAGCTCAGTCAAATTACCAAGAGATGAAGGGATTGAACCAGTGAGATAATTGGTACACAACCCCAAGTCCACAAGAGATTTGAGATTTCCTAATTCAGAAGGAATGTAACCAGAAAATGCATTGGAGTCAAGGTGTAGAGTGGTCAGCTCAGTCAAATTACCAAGAGATGAGGGGATTGAACCAGTGAGATTATTGATAGACAACTCCAAGTCCACAAGAGATTAGAGATTTCCTAATTCAGAAGGAATGTGACCAGAAAGTACATTGGAGTAAAGGTATAGAGTGGTCAGCTCAATCAAATTACCAAGAGATGAGGGGATTGAACCAGTGAGATTATTGGTACACAACCCCAAGTCCACAAGAGATTTGAGATTTCCTAATTCAGAAGGAATGTGACCAGAAAGTGCATTGGAGTAAAGGTTTAGACGGGTCAGATTATTTAAATTCCCAAGAGATGAGGGGATTGAACCAGTGAGATTATTGGTAGACAACTCCAAGTCCACAAGAGATTTGAGATTTCCTAATTCAGAAGGAATGTGACCAGAAAGTGCATTGGAGTAAAGGATTAGAGTGGTCAGCTCAGTCAAATTACCAAGAGATGAAGGGATTGAACTAGTGAGATTATTGGTAGACAACCCCAAGTCCACAAGAGATTTGAGATTTCCTAATTTAGAAGGAATGTGACCAGAAAGTGCATTGGAGTGAAGGTATAGAATGGTCAGCTCAGTCAAATTACCAAGAGATGAGGGGATTGAACTAGTGAGATTATTGGTAGACAACTCCAAGTCCACAAGAGATTTGAAATTTCCTAATTCAGAAGGAATGTGACCAGAAAGTGCATTGGAGTAAAGGTTTAGACGGGTCAGATTATTTAAATTCCCAAGAGTTGAGGGGATTGAACCAGTGAGATTATTGGTAGACAACTCCAAGTCCACAAGAGATTTGAGATTTCCTAATTCAGAAGGAATGTGACCAGAAAGTGCATTGGAGTAAAGGTATAGAATGGTCAGCTCAGTCAAATTACTAAGAGATGAGGGGATTGAACCAGTGAGATTATTGGTAGACAACTGCAAGTCCACAAGAGATTTGAGATTTCCTAATTCAGAAGGAATGTGTCCAGAAAGTGCATTGGAGTAAAGGTATAGAGTGGTCAACTCAGTCAAATTACCAAGAGATGAGGGGATTGAACCAGTGAGATTATTGGTAGACAACTCCAAGTCCACAAGAGATTTGAGATTTCCTAATTCAGAAGGAATGTGACCAGAAAGTGCATTGGAGTAAAGGTATAGAGTAGTCAGCTCAGTCAAATTACCAAGAGATGAGGGGATTGAACCAGTGAGCTTATTGGTAGACAAATCCAATCCCACGAGTGATTTGAGATTTCCTATTTCTGATGGAATATGACCGAAAATTGATTTTCCCATAGATACAATCCCAACAATTTGGCCAGGCTACCTAACTTTGAAGATATGGGACCTGTTAACATATTTTGAGCCAGAGAAAGTTCATGGAGATCCACCAAGTTTCCTATTTCTAAAGGTACGAAAGCACTAAAATGATTTCCATTAAGGTATAATATACGAAGTTTGGAAAATTGACCAATTTCAGAAGGAATTTCTCCTGAAAAGTGATTGGATGAAAGATCGAGAAGATTAAGTCGAGAAAAATTACCAATATGAATTTGAATAATCCCGAAAAGGGTGTTATGGCTGAGATTTAAGTGGAGGAGGTATGGAAGAAATGAGAAGTCAAAAGCATGAAGAGTGCCCACCAAACCCAAGCTTGACAGAGATAAATCAACCACTCTATGATTCTTGTTGCAAGAAACCCCAAACCAATTGCATGCATTAGCATTGGAGGAAGAATTCCACGTAGAGAGGAGATAAGAATTATTGTGAAGACTGGCTTTCCATTTGAGTAGAGTAGTGGCTTCTTTGGTTGTACCAACATTTGTAAAGTTGATTGGCGTAACAAGGAAAGGGGATGAACTCATGCAGCAAAATGCAATGAGAAACAATAAAGGAATCATTCTGAAGAGAGAGAGAGAGAACAAAAGGATATCACTGGCTCACTTTGTTTAGGCTTAGATAAGGGGTTTAAAATATTTATAGATAAAAGTTGAGGATGAGACATAGGCGACAATGCATTGGGATTTCAATCCAAGGGAGCATGCTATATTATCTTGAGGATTTTTTTATTTTAAATATCTTTTTGGAACATGGCCTTGTGTGTCATTTTCTAGTTGACATGCACGTGGACAATGGCATGGGAAAGTTAGCACATGAATTAGTTATTTTTAGTTATAGAAACAACTAAAAAGTGTGGCATGACAGCTCAACGGTTAGAGCTTGGCGGATAGTACCACTAGGTCATGGGTTCAAACCTAGCTTGCGGCATCTTTATGGGTTATGGGATCCTATAAAAACTCTGCTTGCCTTTCAAAAAAAAAAAGCTCCGGAAGAACAAAAGTATGTTTCGAGTCACGATTTAATTTTGAAAAATCAGTGATTGTCAAATTCAGTAGTCAATATTTAAAAAAAAAAAAAAAAAAAAAAGAAAGGACTCAAAATCTTTAATTTTCCAGATAAATCACTTGTCCTTGTATAATGTTATTCTTATAAATCATTTATCTTTATTTATGAAAAGTGCGAATTTGCTACTTTTAAGTTAGCCATCAAAATCAAAATTTTGGAAGGATAATGTAGGAGTTGACCAAAAAAATTCAACTAATCTTGAAATTACGAATTTCATAAAAATGTGTTAAAAATCAAACTTAGTGAAATAGGAATGCATAGTTGTATTATATGGGTGTGTAGAAAGAAACTTTAAGAATCTTTAGGAATGCATAGTTGTATTATATGGATTAAAAAACAAAGAAGAGGTTGCAAGCCAAAAGAAAACCAAATTGGTCAACTGGAAAAATTCAAAGACTCTTTAAAAGATATATGGCGGTTGAAAAGATCAAAGTTATAGACTTTTTAAAAGCTATATTTAATAATAAAAGAAAATGCTTTTTGTCTTTTGCTTTACATGACCAAACACTAAACAAGCGATAGGGATACCATTTGTATTCTTGTGGTTGGACTTAGACTCCACTCTTTGAAACTTGAAAGAGTAATTATGGATACTAACCAAACACTGCCTGCCTATTTCCTCTTTACCACACCAAGGCACAAATCGAAACTTATTTCATTGTTATGGTTTGGTGAAGAAAGAGTAAACAAAATGAGTTGATTATTCAACCAACTACCTCTCCCCATCATGACAAACCACATTAAAACAAAATTTTATAAATAAATTAGTAAAAGGAGTAGAAGAAGGGTACACTTGTTTTGGTTTATTTTACAATATTGACCCACCCCTATTAATTCATAATCCTTCATCCTCCATCTCTAACATATTATTATTTCTACCTAAAACCTAATATACCTTATTTACATTCAATAAATTTATTTGTTTGTTTAACTAGGTAAAATCATATCTGACGCTGAATAATACTATACGAATTTAATTAGGTTTACTTTGTGTGATGTTTTCGCCTTGCAGTGAAGTTTGCATTAATGAGAATATTAATTCACTACACCAAATTTACACTTTTGTAACAACTCTAAAAAAAATATCACTTTTGAGATGTTACAATTCACCAAACAATTTCAAGTCAAAACTACATTTAGTAAAAAAAAAAATGAAAAACGGTAACACAAAAAAATGATACAATAAGTTGGATCACCATGACTAGTATCACTTTTATAATCAAACTTTTCATGGTGATACAATTATTGTATCATTTTGTTTGTGAAAGTGTGTAAAATTGTTAGGTGAATTGTTACACTTCAAAAATAATATTGTTTTTGAGATTGTTACAAAAATGTTAATTTGGTGTAGTGATTAAGCTTGAACCAATTTGTTTATAATTTCTACCTGCAATAAATAATTATTCTAGTTATCTACACATAATTTTATTTGAGAATCAATAAAATAATACGCACAACTCATATAAAATAATTATTCTAGTTAAATTATGTATATATAGAAGAATATGGCATGCCCCTTGGTCTGAATTTATATAAAGGCGAAAATAACCTTTTTATTTTATTTTTTCTTTTCAGATTATATTTTCCAATAAAGAAAGAAGGGGAGCATCCAACTATAGCGTCTGTCTCCACCTACTAGAAGAAGCCAACAATAAAAATTGAATTTTTATTCTCTACTCAACTTTACTAGCTACATATAATCAATCCAATAGAAACTGTTTTTTAAAGACAAACATATATTAATTGGTTATTAGATGATGAAGAAGCACCTAACGATTGTTGTAAAGAATTAGAAAACTGTTGATAGCTGGAGGACCACTGGGGGTGTTATTATATTATGCGGTGATTCTAAATGGCGAGGAAACGAGTGAGGAAAAGGGCTAGGGAGGGGGTGTGACCCTCCATCCCCCTCAAGATACACACCTATGTCAATCTCGAAGGAGATAGGGGATCTCGTTGACAGTAGCACCATATCTACCATCACCAATCACCAACACCGACACTCACCACCCATGATTCGACCACCTCCACACTTGATACCCTTATGAAGCTAGGTCTTCACCAACCGACCACTACTCGGCACCACCATCACCATCACCCACCATCTCTCCAATAAACCCTAAACTCAACACGTGAGGAGAGATTAAATACCCATTCAAGATTTTTTTTCCCATTCAAATTTTAGGTAAGGCCTAATTACCAATGGCCTGAATTATGTTTAATTTTAGGTAAGGCCTAATTACTGATGCGCTCATCTCGAGGCAGATGGGTGGTTACCACCCATCCCTCGTCCCTTTCCCTCGCTCCCTCCCTCAACCCCTAGCAAAGCTCGCACTCCAATGTTGAAAAAAGACTAATAAGTGTTACTTTCCAAAACTAATACGTGTTTGTTATTAGAAATAGTGTCATCTTCGATTTTACTATCTTGAATATTAGTGTCCAGTTGTCTAGCCAATAGCGAGCACTTATAGTCGGCCTGGTTTGCCCGTTGGGGGAAAAATTACATTTTTGCCCCTCATCTTTAAACACACAAATCCAATACACCTTTTGAAGGAGGGGCAAAAATGTAATTTTTTCCCAAAAGGGCAAACAAGGTCGATTTCCCAGGCCGGCTAGAATTTTTGGCCAATAGCAGGTCAATTAGTCTTTTTTTTTTTTTTAAGGTGAACATGATTGATTGACAAGGCAAGACATTGAAGATAAAGGACAAAACGATTGACTGATCAAGATAAACATCCCAAATCTTTGCCATTTGTCTTCGTCAAGTCTTTGAATAGACTCAAGTCTTTGCAATTTGTCATGATTTTTTTTTAAAGTAGTCCACCCAAGTCTTTGCAAACTTTCATGATTCTTTTTTTGCATGAACATTACCTGAATTGGATGTCTTATTCCATTCATGTGTTACAACTTACAAGTAAAGTGTACGTGAAACACGTTGGTCAATACAGATCACCCAAGGGTTCAAATACTCGTTATTTCATACTAAATAGGACATCGTTTTTTTTTTGTGCACTTGGAGAACACAAACAAACCACGCATTGCACAAAACCAGCAAATTTTTATTTTTATGTTTTTTGTACAAAAGACATTTTGGTGGTTAATGAACAAAATACATAGTCCATGTGTCATCAAGTCAAGATTTTTACTTTTTACAGGTATGACAATGACAGCTTGTCGACCCTGACTTACAACTGATACATATTATTCCTAAAGAGAAGTGCACGTTCCTCAAAATTTATGCTCAAACAAGAAACTAATCGCTACCTCAAAAAACTTCAAGTTGGGGAATACTCTCACAAAGTGTTTTTCTAAAATAATATTTCTTGGTACGCATACATTAAACAAAAATTTAGTTTCTTAATAGGCTAGCAATGAAACTGAGAAGAGCAACCAATGAACCAGTTTTCTTATCAGAAAGTAGGAAAGAGTGTTGACTGTTGGGTTGTTGAGGTAAGTCTTGTAAAACAACAATTCTAGGCAGCTAAGGCTCCTAGCCACTTTTGAGTCAGGATATGGGTTTTTACACTTCTACCCCTTCTATAAATTATATTTGTGGTTGTATTTTAAAGAGAATGAGTAAAAGTGTAAAAAAAAACCCTACCCTAATCCAAAAGTGACTAGGAGTCCCGACTGCCAAGAATTGTCGCTTGTAAAAATCAAAATACATGCTTCTCAATACCACAATTAGTGGCGGAGCCACATACAAGCCAGGGGAGCCACATAACTTTTACTATTGATTGCCTTGGTATAAATTGCAGTTATGTTACCCTTACCCCTTCGTTGTTCAAGTTGCATCAGGTGGTGGGGTTACTAAAGTTTTCTTATTTTCTTTTGGACAATATTCCAATGATTGATGAAGCTCAACTAATCCACTTGAAGTCTTTCAAAGTCGTTGTTTCTTATTAGGAAATAATCTCTAACAACCCACCCAACACTAATAATGCATTCCAAATCTTATCGGGACTTTGGTTGGGATCATTCCACTATGCATATTTTATTATTTATGGCACTCATATTTAGGGCTGTGTGGGTTTATTCCCCACGTCCTAGGTTTGAAACCCACAGGCGGCATTATTTAACCAAAATAATGAGTTGATTATTCAACCAACTACCTCTCCCCATCATGACAAACCACATTAAAACAAAATTTTATAAATAAATTAGTAAAATGAGTAGAAGAAGGGTACACTTGTTTTGGTTTATTTTACAATATTGACCCACCCACCCTTATTAATTCATAATCCTTCATCCTCCATCTCTAACATATTATTATTTCTACCTAAAACCTAATATACCTTATTTACATTCAAACCTAAGGAATCAATAAATTTATTTGTTTGTTTAACTAGGTAAAATCAATTCTTTTCGGCAGAACATACGATAGGCTGCCAAATGGTCCAATTCACTTCAATTCTTTCTCCAATGTCAGTCCAATTCACTTCAATTCTTTCTCCAGCAGGGTATCAGTATAATGTCAGTCTGCCAAATCTTCAGCATAATGTCAAATGAAGTAGTCTGCCAAATGAAGTAATGCATAATGTCAGTTTTTTTACATTCTGAAAGCATGTCAGTCTTCTTTACATTCTTTTTTACATTTCAGAAACCAAAATCAGTCTTCTTTACATTCTAAAATTGATAATGCATGAGCAACCTTATCATTCTTTCAATTCTCAACAGGAGTAATAAACATGAAAGTCATGAACAAGTTTCACCAACCTTATCATAACCTATAATTTGTATAGTCCATTCCATGGCTTGAACCTGGTGGCTGTAAAAATAAATAATACTGATAAAAAAAGAAATAATAGGACGCATACAAAACACATAACAAACTAACAAACTGTACAAAGAGAAACATACAAAATACAAAATACAAAATAAGTACCTGTGAGAAGAGCGAGTAGAATTGATCAACGCTTCCAGGTTGTAAATCGCGTGACCCCGTATTATCATCCTTAACGATAACAAACACACAAATCATAAATGGGCAAACATACTTACTGATTTATACCTTATAAATATAATAAACAAATATGTGTATTACATTAACTAAGCATCGTGGCACAGACGACATCCATGTTGATTTTACGTGGGTGTGTAGAAAGAAACTTTAAGAATCTTTAGGAATGCATAGTTGTATTATATGGATTAAAAAACAAAGAAGAGGTTGCAGGCAAAAGAAAACCAAATGGTCAACTGGAAAATTCAAAGTAGTGAAAAATCAAACTTAGTGAAATAGGCAATTTTGATGTTTAAGAATCTTTAGGAATGCATAGTTGTATTATATGGATTAAAAAACAAAGAAGAGGTTGCAGGCCAAAAGAAAACCAAATTGGTCAACTGGAAAATTCAAAGATTCTTTTAAAGATATATGGCGGCACTACAAAAAAAGGCCTTTAGAGACGTAGTCAAAATTGTCGCTATAGACAACATTTCGTCGCCATAAATAATGGGCGACAAAATATTCGTCGCGCAAAGGTTGTCACCACAGCTCTGTCTCGCAAGCCTTTGCGCGACGAAAAATAATCTTCGTCGCTACAAATGTCTTTTTGCACGACGACACCACAGTTTTGTCTCGCAAGTCTTTGCGCGACGAAAATAAGCTTCGTCGCTACAAATGCTTTTTTGCGCGACGACACCACAGCTCTGTCTCGCAAGTCCTTGCGCGACGCAACTAAATCTTCGTCGCTACAAAATCCTTTTTGCGCGACGACACTCTCGCAAATCTTTGCGCGACGAAAATAAATCTTCGTCGCTATTAAATCCTTTTGCGCGACGACACCAAAGATCGTTGCATAAGGGTGCGTCGCGTAATGCTGTTTTGCGCGACGCTAATTTCGTCGCAAGAAATAGAATTTTTCTTCGTGCAAAATATACTTACGCGACGATCCATTTCATCGCATTAAACTTTGTCGGCATAACTCAATCGTGACGATCTCTTTCGTCGTGTTAGACTTTGTCGGCTTAACTCAATGGTGACGAACCTTTCATCGCACAAGATATTCTTTACGCGACAACAATATTCATCACTCTAATGTTGTCACACAGGTTCCGTTGATCCAAACACGCTTGATCTATTCTTATGCGACGAAAATTTTTGTCGCTTAAAGTTCTGTTTAATAATTTTGAAATCTTTAAATTCAAATATTTATTTTAATTAAATTTGAAATATTTATTAATTGAATCGTCTCACGCATAGAAAGGTTTTGCTAATTTATTTAAATACTATTAACTTTACAAATTAATAATGTAAAATCACAATGTATCCATTACAAATTAAAATTTTTAAACCGTACTGTATAGTTACAAATTAAAAAAACACATCAGTACATTTTTTAGGGATGTGGTGGTTGATGATGATTTGTCGATAGTAGCGGGAGGCTCGACAAATTAATCACCGACTGCTGGAGAGCCCCTAATAACATACTCCACCTAATTGCCTCAGATTTTGTTACTGGTGGTGGTGGAGGAAGACGTTCCCTTGTTGTAGGTGGATCAGACAATGCTGGTGGTGTGGGGAGCAAAGGTGGGGCAAGAAGATGTTGCTTGGGGACATGTTGGCGAGGTGAAGCTTGTAGTTGAGATGGAGCTGAGGGTGTGGTCTTGATGTTACTAGGAGTTACGGGAGACTGAAGAGGCACCTTAGCTCATATTTTCACTTCTTGTGGGTAAACAAAATCTGCAACCAGGAGTTTTCCTCCATTAGTAGGCCATTGTAGGTTGTATACAGCATTCCTAGTCTTTGTAGCTTCTTCCACTGAAGAAAACTGCAAAAGATTTTATTTATGATAAGCAGATAGTAAACCCAAATGTAAACAAAAATAAAAATTGTATACTGAATTTCCAAATTGACTTTGTAAAATTGTGCTCAACTAAAATATAAATTGACAAATAAGAGAAGCAGCGAATTCAGCACCAAAAAAGTCAAATCAACAGTCAGACAAACCCTACGTTTTCATCTTGACGATTTACCGAGGTTTCCATTGACCTATCTATCACATTTTGGATAAACCAAAGCGGAAATTATGAACATAAAGGCAGTCTTGAGTTTTGATGACTCGTTGGTAATGAGCTTCAAATTTTGGTTTGTTGAAAAAATATTAAAAGTCAGACTCCAAAATCTGATCAGCATCTCCTTGAGGCAGACTGGTGCCATGTCACAGTTCTTCATTCCTTCAGATGATATGGGCACAAGTTTGTATGAATGGGAGCTTGCCTTCCCGATTCGGTTGGACGACAGGCTTAAACCTGTTTGATTTGAATGACAGTGGACAGCTCCTACCTCAAACAAAACTCCATGTCTTCATCTTCTCCCCTAGAACTAACTTTCTCATCTGGTCATATCTCTTGCCTCCTTTTCTTGGCTCCACGAGCATCTCACTCGTGGTTGCCATTTTAATACAATTCTCTAGTATGTCTTGCTTATCAATAAAAAAAAATTTACTCGATTCAAGCTTGCCGAAGGACGTTGAGTAGACTTTCTATATACAAACTTGATTTCCACTCATGCAAATGCACCATAACATAAAAATAAATAAATAAATAACATGGTGACAAGATTAAGGAAAGAGGAAATAGAGGATATGGAAAAGAAAGGCATACCATCACATAGCAGTGGGTCTTAATGTGGTCCATCCAAAAACTGCACTGTACCAGTTTTACCCAGAAGCTCTTGTACAGCTTTCAGGGTAAATGGCCTGAGAAAGTTATCAATCCTGAGAGAGTTGCTAGGAGATTTCTGCGATGGTGGAACTGCCAAGATGAAACAGAGCAATCCAAGATTAAAATACAAAATAAATGTGGTGCATTTACAATTCAAAGCACCGAGTTATAATATCTTACCAACACGCTCCTTTGGTGTGTCTCCACCGTTAAGTGTCGAGTCCGATCTAGAAAAGTTGCGCTTGGAGATACTGGACTGGAATGCATCCTTCGGTGTTAAAGGGGTGAGACCTGAGGACTTTATTTAAGGAATTTTAACACTTTCTGAATTCCACCTTCGCTGCCTCTTCGGAGGTTCACTGCCCCTGATTAGCTCTTGATCTGCACCAACAGAACATTAAATAGATGACATCATGAGAAGTTTAATCTATATAGTTGTAACCTAAGCTTTAGTATAATGATCCAATAATGTACCCAACTAAAAACTGCAAGATCATATTATTAACTACCAAAAATGATAACATTCTACTCAAATTGCAAAAGCAGAGCAAAACTATTGTGCAAATCCTCCCTAATAAGATCACACAGTTCCTAGCTGCCAATAAAAAGAGAAAATGTTCAAATATTTCCTCCTTTCTCTATCTCCTATCTACACTTTCCTCCCATTTCTTCTCTTTTTCAATAACCTATTGATCTCCCATTTTTTTTATTAAGAATAACAATTCTGATAACATTTAAGGAACTTTTGGTGCTGATTGAATATATTATTTCAGATAGGATTTAGGTAGAATCCTCATGCAATAGCAAAATCAACAATGTTCTACTAGGTTTCAGATTCAGGGGAAGACAATTTTACAGTTTCATATGTTGGTTACAAATAGTAACCTCATTTTGCCAGCAGCAGAACATGCACAACTATGCTTCATCAGGGCATCTTTTACTGCTTCCAAGCAGACTCTGAGTCTGGGTGGTTAATGGGCATATGAGCACTAAGTAACAACATCAACATGCTTTAAAAACAATAAATTTGAAGCTAAATCAAATACAAGTCCAGGAATGGAAGAGAATATCATGATAGAATATTGAGTTTGCAATTGGCATGTAAACATATTAAGTAATGCATTACCAGCTAACATTTCTATCTCCTGTCTACTCGAAATGTAAGAACCTCAAAGATTCCATCATTACTAATATTGAGTTTATAATGAAGATATCAAAAAACACAAAGTCACCTTAACATTAATCTACAATTTATCTATTTCCTTCCTACTACCTTTGAAAATTCTATTGTTTCTTTCCCGCCAAATGATCCAAACCATGGGATGTAACAATCTATCCTAGACCCATTTTTAAAAAACAAAGAGATTGGAGGGGGTGAGAAAGTGAGTGCCAAATGATCAATAGATTCCTCTTTTTGTAGTAGAGTGAAGCTTAGACACATTGTCCAAGAGGTTAGTAGTAGACAAAGTCAGGGACCAACTGTTATAGCACTCCCTTTACTTAGAAATCAGAATATCTACCATTAGATAGTAGATAGGAAGGAATCAAAAACCACTATATATCAGTCAAAACTTGATGGTGATGGGCACATGTTCATGTTTTCTGAAATTGTAGACATGATTGAATCACTTATCAAGGTTCATTGGATGGGTACCCTTATAGTGGGAGGGGAAGCTCTGCGAGGGAAGGAGGGGTTGTGGTTACAAGTGAATGGGTGGAAGAGGACCTTAAGAACAGAGGACCCCAAGTTGCATTTGATGAGAAAATAGTACATGTCAGTCTATGTTACATGGAACTTTGATGCGAAACAGAAGGATTTCTATGCACCAGAGGTACATTTCTGCTTGAAGTAGTTAAAGTGGCTATTTGTCTTGAAGAAATGTAGGATTCCATAATTCTGAAAGCAGAGCATAACAGATCACCACCAATTTTTTTTCATTTTTTTTTCTTCACATAATTACACCCCATGTTAACTAAGCAGGTCATCTAATTATCAAACTTGTGGGTTAACAACTTTTTTTTCCTAAAAGAACCAAATTGAGAACCTGCGAAAGCAATGGTACTGGGTTTTTCCCCATCTTCTCAAAGGAAAATTATCTGTGTATAGGCGATTCTCGCTATTGAGATATATAGCTGACTGACCATTTGAGAATGGTACGTAGAAATATACGTACAAAGATAGAATTACTCCATAAGAGTTGGGAATCTCGAGTATTATTATAGATATGAAGTAAATTTACTTATAAAACCTACCTCTACTTGTCTTAAACAATGAGGGTGATCATACTCTAAGCAAGCTCTTGGTTCTTTTCTACAAGAAATGAAAAAAAAAAATAATAATAATCTCCATAAGGTCAGAAGGAAATGCATAATATTTTGCAACAAATTATATAGGATAGATCAACATTGACCTGATAGTCAGAAATTTCTACTGCAAATGCATCAACGACAAGAACAGTAGGCTCACTGATAGATAAAATATTTGTTGTTGTGTGAGCCCAAATGCATACCAAGCAGAAGCTCCTCCTACGACACCAGCTAAATATATAACAAGAGAAACATATAGCAAAGAAGCCTGAAATAGGAAGGATGAAAAGAATGTCTACCTGTTACTTATATATAACATAAAACTATGAAAAATGATAAGCAACTTTGAATCTGAACCAGCTACCTTATGATTAGCAAGCCATGTTGTGGTTTTACAGAAAGGATGCGGAGTTTGCACTGCTCAATAATCTGCAACTCGTAAGCCAAAACAGTGATTGTCACATTTTTTCAGCAAGTTATGGTAATAGTACAGAATCCCTAATTTAAACAAGCATAATGAGAATCACAAACATAATCGCTAAATGCAACTAAATATAGCTTTTCAAAGGTGATTTCTTTGCCAAAATCACAGCTAACACCAGCTAATACTGCAGATTTCTTTGCCAAAATCATAACTAATCAACAAAACTTCAAATACTATCAAAACCCACACAGATCCCTCCCCTTGATACCACCTCAAAGAAACCCAATATCATGATTAGCCAACCAAACAATCAAAGCTTCAATTTTTACGAAAACCCATTGTAGAAACGATCCAAATCACAAAACTCCATGAAACAAGAGAGGAAATGAGATCGTACCTTCTCTGCCAAGAGAGAAACTCAGAGATCGATGAGAAGCAATCACGAACTCAGAGATCTGAGTTCAAAGAAGCAATCACCAACCCAGATGAACTCAGAGAAGCAATTGATTTTGCATCGATTTTGAACTCAGAGAAGCAATCGATTTTGAACTCAGATGAACTCAGAGAAGCAATCGATTTTGAACTCAGATGAACTTAGAGAAGCAATCGATTTTGCATCAGAGAAGCAATCGATTTTGCAATCGATGAACCGAGATGAACTTAGAGAACGAACTCAGATGAACTCGTTGCATCTGCTGTGATTTGGGGACGAGAGAGTGAGAGGAGACGTGGGTTTGAGTTTTGATAAAATGGGTTTGATTTTGCGCGACGAAGCCTTCGTCGCTATATATTAGACAATTCGTCGCGCCAGTATTCAAAATTTCACTCCAATTTTTTTGCCGCCAAAAGCACGCGCCGAGATTTTAAGGGGAACATTTTGTGTGATGAAATATTCTAATTTCGTCGCACAAACATCACATTTGTTTATTTTAGAGAAATTTTTTATATCATTATTTAATTAATTAATTGAACTTTGACATTCATTTAACAAATTTATGGTAAAAATTCATAGTACATTAACAAATTTAATTAAATGAACTAACAAAATACATAATATTATCATCTTGTAAACGACCTAACAAATTATATTCCTTCAAATGTATTTAATCTGAATCAGTAGAGTAATCACTTTCGACTTCTTCTTCAAATTCATCTGACATGGTTGTCTCAGATTCTCCTAAAACTCCATCTTTTGCAGGTGATACCTCAACATCATATTCGTTATCATATTCTCGAACGGATTAAATCCATCAGTTGCAAGCCCCAATTCGACATTGCGCGTGTCTTCTGCAAAATCGGGATACATAGTATCGAATGCTTTCCAAGCCTCTCCATCAGCAGGTTGTCTCAAAAAATCATCATCAACCCTTCCTTCCTTGTGCCATCTCATATGACTCGCAGTGTGCGTCGACATGTACAGTCGCTGCAATCTGGGCTTCAGTGGAAGATAACGCAAAACCTTTTGTGGAATTTTCTTCGTTTTATTACCAGAATTAGGCTTATATCTTGACTCATTGCACACAGGGCATGCATCCATCCCTTCAATTTCCTTATAAAATAATGCACAGTTGTATTTGCAAGCCTGAATCTTTTGATACCCCAAACCAAGACCATTCAACAATTTCTGCGCGTTGTGATAATCCTCAGGCAAAATGTTTTCCTTCGGAAGCATCCGCTTCATAATTCCCATTAAATGAGAAAAACACTTATTTGACATATGATGTTTCACTTTGCAATGCATCAACTCCACAATGGCAGTAAGCTGGGAGAACTCTGTGCAACCTGGGTATAATGCTTGTTGGGCTTGTTTCAACAGTCTTTCATAGTTTTCTAACTCTTTACTTTGCAGCATGTTGGGAGGTACGGTATCTCCTACCATATCATCAATGCCATCTTCGTTCATCGATGCATATGGATAAGCCTCATTTATTATACCCATACCTTGGTCATTATCATTCATGGACGTTTCATCAATGTGCGGCACAAGTGGCTGGGAATTCTATGAAGTAGAACTAAATTCTCGTTGCTCCCCATGATAAATCCATCTCGTATAATTCAGAATCATCCCATACATCGCCAAATGATATCGAACCATATTGAATGTCTGCCACAAACAATTGTTACAACATTGACACGGACACTTGATATGATTCGTCGTACCAGTGACATGTGCCCTTGCAAACTCAATGAAGTTCTCGATCCCATTTAAATATTCATCACAACATTCGTCCTGATTTTGTATCCACTGTCTTTCCATTACGCCTGTTTTCAGTTTATAAACAAAACATGAGAATTAAAGAGAGTTAACGACACTAATGCGATTAGGTTTCAATGTGGAAACTAATGCGATTAGCTTGTGCGACGAACCTGCTCGCTTTAAGCGACGAATCTTTGTTGGGAAGACTTTATGCGACGAAGCTTTCCACTTCGTCGCGATAGATATCTTCAGGCGACGACAAAGATTGTCTCCCTAGGATGATTTAGGCGATGAACCGGCTCTCTTTAAGCGACGAATCTTTGTTGTGAGTACTTGATGCGACGAAGGGTTTCTATTCGTCGCGTACGCTATCTTTAGGCGACGACGACGTTTGTCGCCCTAGGATGTAAGACTTTAGGCGACGAAGCTTTCAAAATCGTCGTGTAAGCTATCTTCAGGCGACGAAAAAGTTTGTCGCCCTAGGATGTTTTAGGTGATGAACCGACCCTCTTTAAGCGAGGAATCTTTGTTGTGAGTACTTGCTGCGACGAAGCGTTCCACTTCGTCGCGAAAGATAGCTTCAGGCGACGACAAAGTTTGTCGCCCTAGAATGTAAGCCTTTAAGCGACGAAGCTTTCCAATTTGTCGCGTAAGATATCTTCCAGCGACGACAAGGTTTGTCGCGCTAGGATGTTTTAGGCGATGAACCGGCTCTCTTTAAGCGACGAATCTTTGTTGTGAATACTTGATGCGAGGAAGGGTTCCTATTCGTCGCGTACACTATCTTTAGGCGACGACGACGTTTGTCACCCTAGGATGTATCTTTGTTGGGAAGACTTTAGGCGACGCAGCTTTCCAAACCGTCGCGTAAGATATCTTTAGGCGACGACAAAGTTTGTCGCCCTAGAAGGTATTTTTGTTGTGAATACTTTAGGCGACGAAGCTTTCCGCTTCGTCGCGTAAGATATCTTTAGGCGATGACAAAGTTTGTCGCCCTAGGGTGTTGTTCAAAGTGGCAAAGTTTAGGCGACGAAGACTTTTGGTGCGTCGCGTAAGCTATATTTAGGCGACGAAATAGTGTGTCGCCAGAGGATATTCAAGTTGGTCGTTTAAAAGTGGTCGACACGTAGCCCTAGGTATTTTAGGGTGACGAAATATTTGGTTTTAAGCGACGACACGTTGTCGCATATTAGGTATGCGACGAAGGCTTTACTTGCGTCGCGACAGAGGTTATGACGCGACGAAACCGCTCGTCGCGTTAAGTAGTTAGCTATTTTTTGTACTTGCGTGACAATTTTAAATATGTTGTCGCGCCATGATAATTTTGAGCGACAAAACTTCCCTTGTCCCGCTACGAGTCGTCGCAAAAGGGGATTTTTTTAGTAGTGCGGTTGAATAGATCAAAGTTATATAGACTTTTTAAAAGCTATATTTAATAATAAAAAGAAAATGCTTGCCTTTGGCTTTGCATGACCAAACACTAAACAAGCGATAGGGATACCATTTGTATGCTTGTGGTTGGACTTAGACTCCACTCTTTGAAACTTGAAAGAGTAATTATGGATACTAATTAATAAACGTCATAACCAAACACGCTGATCACTGCATGCCTGTTTCAAGAAACCCCGAATCAATTGTATGCATTAACGTTGGAGGAATAATTCTTCCAAGGGAGGAGATAAGAATTATTGGGAAGACTGACTTTCCATTTGAGTAGAACAGTGGCTTTCCATTTGGGAAGATTGGCTTTCCAATTGAGTGGAGCAGTGAAATTCCACCAACTTTCCATTAAAGTTGGTTGGTGTAACAAGGAAAGAGAATGAACTCATGCACCATAATGTAATGAGAACCACCGCTTTTTCTAAATGTCGAGGGAACGCGCGAGAAAACCAGTGAGGAGGGTGCGACCCTTCTTTCCTCTCGAGATGCATGCCTTCTCAAATCTCGAGGTTGATGAGTGGTAAAACTCTCCCCTCCTTGGTTTTCTCGCGCGTTTCCTCGACTCTTAGAAGTGCTCGAGAACCAATAAAGCAATCTTTTTGGTGTTGTTAACTTAAAGGTAATCTTAATGAACATGGTCTTGTGTGTCATTTTCTAGTTGACATGCACGTGAACAATGGCATGGGAAAGTTAGCACATCAATTTGTTATTTGGTGTTGACTCATTAAATAAAAACAAGGTCCATCCTCGTGTGAGAAAAATGAATTGGAAACATGCACTTCACTTTAGAAATATTATTATTGATTTCAATTGCACTCCAATGTTGATATAAGACTATTAAGTGTTACTTTCTAAAACTAATAAATGCGTGTTATGAGAATATTGAGCAAGTCTAATGAATATTTGGGGTTCACTCAATAAATAAAAATAGTAGTTTTTTTTTAATATAAAAATTGTTCTTTTTTATAATAATTTATGGAAAATGACTTTTAAGACCTAATTTTTTACAGAATAGACCATTTAGAAATCGTTGTTGATGTAATGGCTAATTTGTCCCTATTTTTATAATTTTTTGACAAACATTCGGACCCAAAATTCCAAACGCAGGAATAATTTACAAATCTTCTAGGAGGCGGTACAAACTACGAAGCCAGATCAACTCATTTTTATTGACCAAACTGTCTTCAAAGAAGTTGATATAAGCAAGCGATAACGGGTTCTTACGAGAAGATTCAACAGTGTCAGCCATTGGAAGATGGAACAAATACTATGGCTAGAAAAGACAACGCGAATAACAATGAAGGAATCCTCGTAAAGACGCTGAATATTTATAAGGAAGGCAAATTGCACTTTCTCTCCTTGAGCAGTCGTGTACCCATTAATGTCATATGTCGCTCGAGACGAATGCCTCGGTAGTATTTTCAAAGAGTTAGTGGACCGACTTAACGCCCCACTAACTCAGGGGGAGTAGCTGATGGTACATAAAAAGGGTCACACCTCTGAGTCGTACACGTGTCGTGATAATCTCGAGAAAATACGGGCCCCAACATCAGTCCAACACTGAACAAGCCCAAGCGGTTCTAAGCTCGTTCAATTCAGTCTGTCAGGCGAACCCAGACTCTCACAGCACGCTAGGCCCACACGTCTCACAACTGTCCTCAATACCCGTGAGCCCTCCATATGCAAATATCTCGAGGATCTGCTTCATATGGGCAATTACAGCTGCTCTTTGCTCCCAACTAGGAACCAAACACCAGAGTATCTTTTACACAGTAAAACTTCCTTTTACGGAATGCTATTTAGATTGGAAATTATCTCCCGCATATCTAGAAACACAGAGCTAATAGGGAACTTTCCTCCTACAACACGACTCCTAATTAGAGAGGGATCTCCACCAATATCTTCTCCCTAATCTACGCCTACGATGGCCTCGTTAAACCAATACTCCTTGCACTATAAATAAAACATGAGATTGGTAAGTTAAGGTATACTACAAATTCCTTGTTACAATATTACAACTTCGCAAGAGCTTTGTCTGACTTTAGCATCGGAGTGCCATCGGCCATCACAACGATGGTCCGTGGCTCACGTGTGCTACTTGTGCATGTCAGCAGAAAGCGAAAAACGATTGCATCAATTAATATAAATGTTAAGGTACTTAAACTCCTGCTTGCTTTCCAAAAAAAAACCTCTAAAATACGGACTTTCTCTCTATTTATAATGATAGAAAACAGAGACTAATAACCATGTGTCAACGTTGGACAAATGTGAAATTTGGCTAGGATAATAAAATTATTTTACTATTCTTAAAGATATTTCCTCATAAACACCTTCATTTTATATTGTTTTATAAACATTGTATATATCGTGGAGATGGAATTTAACTCCTTGACTTTGACAGGTGCGAGACGTGTGGATCACCGGCACCCATGGAATGAACTTTCAAGACCAAGAGTGCACTGCTGGGTGTCAAGAACTAGGCCTACTCCATCTGATAATCCCACTAGTCTTAACTTTGATAAATTTCGAGATGCCCATTTGAAGTACAATAAACCAAGCCCAAATGCCCCCTATAATATGTCTACATTCTTGGGCCTCTTGCTCATCCAATTGTACACGTTCAAACACTGACTTTATGTTGATGAATGAATAAACAGTAAGTATATATATGTGCAAGTGGTCATGTTTCTTCTTTTTTTAGTGTATCAAGTTGCCCATTGAGCACCATACAATATAAACAAACTGGAGATTATAGTGACCTCCCTTTTCTATGCCATTATCCCAGTCAAGGTAATCTAACATAAAATTCAAGAGTAAACTAAATTAGTGGTCAATGATGAATGTTCCAATAGTATGATATACGTGTTGCTGCGGTTTCAGGCACAATACATGAGCAAGGATACAGCCTACCTTGGATGTGAAAAGAAGGAATGATATTGGGTATTTTCCATTCCACAGCTATTTCGGTTCTTATTTCAGGAATACAGTATATGATATGATTTTTTTTCCAAGCATATGAATTATGTCAGTTTTGGTAGTTAATGAGGATTTTCTGGTCCATTTTTGTTATGAACTTGGTGAGATTAGCCAAATAGAAAATATTTTCATGAAGGTAATAACAAAGAGTTAATAGCAGAAAATGTATATAAGTAATGAACTATGTTTCTTTTTTTTTTTCTAGAAGTATATTTTTAGCTGAGCTATAATTTTCATGGTTGATTATTATTTATAGTGGCAATTTGGATACGATTGGTGTTTAACAAGGTAAGGTTAAATGTTTGACATCTCTTTCTTACAATATCATTATGCTAAGGTCATTTCTGAAACAGCTCTTCGAGATGCAGCAGGATGATGCTCTTAGAGCACTTGAAATTTATAAGAAAGCAGTAAATTAGGTAGATGCTATCACAAAACATGTTTTCTGATCATTAAATATTTGCAAACAACTATTCCCAGTTATTTTTTTTTACTCTTTCTAACTAGTTTCAGCGTTCTTTTAATTGATGAAGCGCGTTCATTTTTCTGCAGGCTAAAAGATTGTTTGGTTTTTATGAAACTTGCAGACACTTTGAATTTGGACGGGGAGAAAAGTTTATTAAGATTGAAAAGGCATGGACACACCGGATTTGTCTTTCCAAAATCCTTTTTATTAAACTTTGATTCAAAATTGGTCAGTTTTAGTTTGTCTTTGATTGTTAATCCGTGTAAGTTTTCTGCTTGCGAATAATATATATATATATATAGACGTTGCGAATAATATATATATATATATATATATATATATATATATATAGACGTTTTGAATCGTGACTTTCAATTACAAATTTCCAAGATCTCTATAGCTTAGTTAAAATAATATAGATATTTTTTTTCAATCAACTCCGATTTTAAAATCAGGAAAGACCAATATAGTTGATATTTTTTTTTATATGATTTATTGGATTAATTGTATATCAAAAGACAAAGTAGCATAAACACTACTGATATACTACGTACATATCGCTTATTATATATACTTCATATTAGCAGGAAGACATTCATAATCTAAATGAATTGGAATATCTATGTGCTTAAATGACCGTAAAATGGATTAATCAAGATGCGTGGGATTGCAGGAAGAAGGGAAACAGCTACGGGGTCGAAATCATTGAGACCAAGAAGAGGTAATTACTTTAATTTCTACAGGAAAACTTGTATTAATTCTTTTGTGGAAAATACAGAAGTTTGTTACATATGGCCTGTATATACAAAAGTTTAAGCTAGTGAACGACCAGCTAAATAACCATATGACTTACTAATAACATTTGCAGCTACTACGACGGAGTCGCTGAGGTCTCAGCATCTGAGAACGATGGGAAATGCAAGTGTGGTGCAAGCTGCAGTTGCGTGGACTGCAAATGTGGTGGCCATTAATTACATAAACTTAAGGAACTAATAGAACTGGAAACATGTAATGTAATGTAATGATGGTGAATAAAATGGAGGAATTGTGTGTCTGTATTTGTTGTGATTAATGTTGGAAGTAAGTCATCTATGGCTTACTAGTAGTGAATTGTGTTGTAACGGTGTTTAGTGTTTGTGTTATTTAATGAATTATTATTAGTATAGTAACCTCTTTGTTGATTAAATATGAAATATTATTAATAGTTTAATCTGTTTATAGATAAGTTTACAATCATACATCCAACATGCATGCATGTTTCTGTTTTAATTCCTTGCCACGAACAAATTGATATTAGGGAGACAATAGGGCAGAGGTCCAAATTATAGACAAAGCAATTAGTAAAGAATTTAAACTGGAAACACTGACTTAAAACGAATCATGTTCAATTGCTTCCAACTGAACTCACTGTTAACCCAGTTAACATAAATAAATAAATATGTAAGTAAATAAATAATGACGGTGTCGAAGTATTTTGCATTCAAAGCTCTCTAGTAAAATATAAGTGACATTCATTCGAAACACTATAGCAAAAAGTTAATCAGAGGTACGACTGGTGCACGAGACGCGCTGGTGATGTAAATGCGTATCTCTGTCTCACTTGTGCAAATGTTTTTTTTTTTCAAAGAACTGTCTGATGTTTCTTCAATGATAAGTGACATTCATTCGAAGTATTTTGCTATAGTACCTCGAAAAGTGTCGTGAATTTATAGCAATTATTGACGAAAATCTGAGGATATGACATTCCCTGTTCTTCTTTTCGTTAATTTAAAATAGCGGAAATTTTGGTGAGATTTTTTGAAATCACAATCCATGTGGTGATAGATGTACTTAGCATTTGGTTTACACTCATGTCTAGATTACGATCTTATCAAAATCAACCAATATATCTGTGATAAATTAAGATACCTTGAATTATTTAAATATTTTTTAAATGAAATATATATCTGATACATTAATTAAGTGAGAGATATATATCAAGGATGAACTAAGAATATATTATGGTACGAAATAGACGTGGGGTTAACAAAATTAACCATATACTTCAGATATATATTACTATACATCCTATGTTTTCCCATATACGCATTTGTAAATTTAAATATCTGAAAATAACAATTACTACTTATTAAAATTTATTCAACATAGAATTCAGTTATCATTAAGTAATAACCTAACTATCTTAACACTCAACATTCATTCCCAGATTTGTAAAGATCGGAATCCCTCCTCGCATCTAAATATTTTTTAATTAAATTGTGAAGTTGGTGTAGCATAAGTAATTTGCCTAAATAAGGAACTTAATTGTTTGAAGGAACCATAGCATTAGTGTCAGTCCCATTGTCTTGAGAACCTTAGGGCAGTTAGGAAGAGTAGTTTTTTGGGAAGTAGCCTAAGGGGTTGGTATAACGAGACTTATCAGCCATGCCATTGTTAGCAATGATGAGTAGTTGAGTACATGTGCACAATTATGGGTTGGAAGAGTCTCAACGCACTCAAGACGAGAATTGTTTAGCAAAACCAACTCACATATCTCCTCCTTATGTTCTCCTTGTACTGGAATCTTGTAGCTACCTTCCGCGTTAGTTACATCCTCTTACAAGTATTTGATAAGTCCTTTTGCATGATCTCCACACTCTGACTTCACTTTAGCAGCTACACGACATTATATGTATATATTTTTATAATAACAAATCAATTCAATAATAATCTTCAATGAAAACAAAAACCTATAAAAGATTTGTTTTGATAAAAATTTTTTTAATATTAAGTATACCCATCAACAAGTTGTGAAATCGAGTTAAAGGAGTTACGACAAGCATCGCAATAGGCTTTTCCCTCAACTTAGAACACATCCTTGTGACAACGTGAAAAGCTTGGTATGCTTTTGCCATTATTGAGTAATAGTTATTAATTCTTGTTATTGAAATTCTAAAAGAGAACCACGAATATGAGATAAAGGAAGAAATATGTTTATATAATACAAGAATTGAATGACTAAAACTCTATTTTGGAGGAGTTCGTTAACCATAAAGTACATTGTTTGAAGGTTGTTGAAACATGGTTTTCTAGCATTTTTGTTGTTTGATAGAGGTCACCAATCGGTATTAACTAAGTGTAAATGGTAGTTCTCTAAACAACTAAAAAAATTGCAAAAATCCTCATAAGCTTGCTAAGTATAGGTTTCTTTTTTCAATAATCTATGAGAAAATGACAAGGCATACTGTCACGCCCCGATTTTCGAGAAAAACGAAATCCAAAAATCCACGTAGGATTATCCGTTTCCCCAAAACTCAGGACGTGAAATTCAATAACAACATAAACATTTAGTTGCAATGACAAAATATAATTTAGAAAATAGGACAAACTAAATTTTTTTAACAAAACTCTAACCAGGAAAAACTGACGTCGCTAGCCCCACTAGCGGAACTCCCGTAACGCTGCCTCAAAAGCTTCTAAACCTGAAAAGCTAATTGGCTACATTCCCAAAGGAATGTACCCAAGAAGCAAAAGCTCACTCGGGTCAGCAATAAAGCTGGTGTGAGAAATCTTTATCCCAAAAATCAATAAAATCGCACGTGATAAACATCAAGCGAAACACAAACAACAAACCATCACACCAATAGGTAGTTCCTCAACGAGGCAAAGGTGTGATGCCAGAAAACACAGTCCAAAGAATTTAGCTCATCAACGAGGCAATCATATCATCATCCTAATATGTAAATATGCATTTACCTGTACTTACCCTATAGGAGTTGACTATGGCAAGTCGGACCTGCAAAAATATTAGTGGACTTGTCATCCTGCATAAAAAGAATTAGAAAAAATGCAACGTCATGTATTCTTTTTATTTGAATTAGGTTCATCTTTTTAACGGATTGATCACTTAGACGATACCACATTCGCACCACCTCCGTGCCGAACATACATGTCCGTATGTCTCTCTCATATAAAGGAGGACTACTTCGTCATCCATGCCTAAGTGGGGACATCACATACAGGCATGCATCGCGGATACCCCTAACTATATGAGTACCAAAAGCCACCCTTGGGCTATCAATGCGCATAAACTCACGTCACATTTTTTACGGATAAATATCAAAGTCTATTTTAGGCATACAATCCACCACATTTTCGCAAGAGTAACCCGAAGGTTATTTTAGTTTCTCTAGTAGGAAATGGGTGCCCCAACTCCGCAAGACGACCCACTGGTCATTTAGTTTCTCTAGTAAGAGAGGGGAAATAATAAACAAAAGAGATATGGTAGTTCTAAGTGATACAAGTCCAAGTGATTTATATTTTCAGAATCAAGGTTTACCAATATCATTTATTTTTCATAATTCAAAATTCTTCCCACAATGACATTTGTCATATATGAATTGATTCACAATCTATTCACCCACATTTTGGGGGAAAAACATAGCATATACATCAATCATGCTTTATAACAACATGACAATCAAGTCATTCATTGATTCAAATAACCAAATTCTTCATAATGCATAAACAAGTCAACATGCATGATAATACCAATCTCCAAATTTATCACAATGCATTAATATTCATCAACCATTCACATCTCAAACATCACTATTAACTTAGAGTATGAAAAACATAGTTATGAGCTACTAACTGTAGTTTAACCAAGCCTAACAAATCCATATCTATTAGCTTTTCTTAAACACTGATTTCTGTGTGAGCTAACTTAGCTTACAGTGCCTTAATAAGAAATACAACATTCAACATATCCAAATGCTCGACAAAATGTGGGAGATTGTCTCACATCATAATCAAGTCCTACTAAGAAGTAATTGTACAATGGAAAACCAGCCACACTTTAGTAGTAGCCATTAGAAGATCTAACCACTTACCATGACCTTGCGACATGATGACAATGAACTACACTATAATATTGATCATAAATTAATAACAATAGTAAAATAGAGTTTTAGCTTCAAAAACAATATGTAATCCTCCTCTTTGTCCCACTCCTATTCTTGTACTAAATTACTTGTTCACAAACAAAACTTACAAAAGAGTGACAAGTCCTTGATTACGCAAGAACACTGCATTGAGACTATTTGCCAAAGTTTTATCCAATGACTTACAATAAATTTATGATCATCGATAGATTCATCAAGTATTGACTCACATTAAGGGCAACCCTTCATAACCCATCACTAATACAAACACTCTATTCGATGTTGCACATTCCAAAACCATAAATACTTATCACAGAATTTAAACACAAACATTGCAAAGAAACACGAACAAAATGCACCAAGAAAGCAAACCCACTCTCACAGGTAAAACCCATCCTATTTTTGTAAATTGGGAATATTTTATTTTCAAGAAACAACATGAACCAACCACCCAATCAACTAATCAAACAATCCAACAACAAATTATCTAAAAATGTACTATTTCATATATACTCTACTCATCAAAAGACAACAAGTGAACAAGAAACAAGTAACACAGCATAGACAAACTGATAGAAAATGACTCACAGTAAAGAGATAGAAAATGAAGAAACTCACCTATTCAGTCTCTCCATCCATCACCAGAGCACGTGGCCTCCCAAGAACATCTTTTTCAACTGTCAATATGACATCTCCTTCCACTGATTGACAGACACCACAAAGACTCCATCGCACACACAACCATCTTCCTCACACACAACAAACCGCCATCGCCATCATTACATCACTGCCATCAGCCCTCTATCTGATAGCAATCACCTTCCTCCCTTCACACTCGATTGCACTACACAAACCCTCTTCTTCTTTTTTTGCAATCCAACAGTCCATCGCTAGCTACCTCAGTGTCAGCAATCGACCACCTCCCTCTTCGCCTCCATCAACAGTCGTTGCCCGTCCAGACCCCTCTCACCATCGATCTCATCTCACCCTGAATCATCCATTTTCCAGTCTCTGGGTCTCTTTGAATTTGAAAATTCATTTGTTCCACTACCACCCCTAGTACCTAAATATACACCTTCTCCTCCTCCTCCCCTACCAGTTTGAGGAGCAGTAACAGTAGGAGAATCAATGATCAATTCAGTAATCCAATCAGTAAGCTCGACGAGGCTCTTAGTCTGTCCTCTTTCCCTCCTGTTATTATCTCCACCAAAACTCCTGCTACCAGTTTTAGTTTTAGCCCGAAATGAGAATAGTCCTCTACCAGCAGCAGCATTTTGAACACCCAATCTGTAATCTCAACCTGAATGGAAAGACTCTGCTGAGAACAGAGGAGACTCCGCGTTCCACCACATGTTTGGCTGAGTTTCATGGTGAGGGTCACCACACTCAACAAACAAACTCACCTTAAGCTACCCATTCGATCGTTCTGCTCTTTATTCTATAAGAAGAAAAGGGAAAATTGAGGAAGAAGAATGAGAATAGAGGATAGCAGAATGATGAATGAGGCGAGAGTATTATGTGTGCGCGTTTTGTGTGAGAGAAGAGAGAGAAAAGAAACACTGCAATAACAGAACCCTAACTCTAGATTGGAGGGAAAAGAAGCAACAAGATCAACAACAACACCAACCGATTTGCAAGTCGCAGGTCGCAAGTCGCAACTACACCTTATTGCCAAATAACACTACAATCTTCGCACCTTCCTGAAGCTTCGTCGTCACAATCGGCTGCCATTGAAGAAGAAAGCGTAAAGGGGGGAAAAAGGAGAAAGAAAAGAAAAATAAGATTTTCTCTTTATAGGGTGGGTGCTATTTGCCCCCACTGAACTTCTGAAAACACCCCCCTTCTAAACTCACGCCAAATAGAGCCCTAAATTTCGAAATTCACATTCAATTTAATGTAACCCTATTTTATTTAATTCAAAATAAAATAAATTTGTTTATTAAATTGAGGGGTGTTACATTATACACACGTTAAATGGAATCTCGTCCCGAGATTCGGGATGGTAAGACAGTTAACTGAATTTCGAAAAATACTAGTTGTCAAACAAAAGAAAATTTTAAAGCACAGTTTTCAATTGAATTTTTAGAAACATAAATATTTATTGTTATTGAAAAAGTAGGGGTGTTACATTATACACACGTTAAATGGAATCTCGTCCCGAAATCGGATGGTAAGACAGTAACTGAATTTTCGAAAAAATACTAGTTGTCAAACAAAAGAAGATTTGAAACCACAATTTCAATTTAATTTTAAAACATAAATTATTTTTTGTTATTGAAAAAGTAGGGGTGTACACATACTTTTTTTATAATTGTAGACCACATCATACTCTCAAATGAAAATGCCTCAAAAGGCTTATTTTTTTGTAATTAAAGACTTAAAAGCCACCAAACCCAATCCATGGTTTAAATAATTAGAAAAACATTCTTATCCTTTAACTTAAGTGATCAATTTTCAAAAACAAAATCAAGGTATCATATCTTGAGCCTCGACTCAATTTAGTACAACTCTCCCCGTCATCATTAGTCTTCTTTATCCATCTCACCCTAACCTCTCTTTAGATTAAAAAACATCATTTAACCTTGAATACCCTTTCAATCTCTTAGATACCGCCATCACTATGTACTCTTTTGATTTTTTTTTCCTCAACTACAAGTAATATGGTTTGTGAATATAGTTTAAACACCCAGCATTGAAAATGCATTAGAATTGATTCAAATCTCTTGAAGCGTTATTCAATAGAACATACCGATTTCCATATTGACTTTCTTATTTGAATTAGGCTTTTGTTAATCGAAATTCATTCACCTTCTTAAAACCAATCATAAGTTTGCTTCCAGACCTTTTATTTTATTAATTAATTTTTTTACTTCAAAATTACCTAGCAAAAATCGATTTGTTCTGTTTCAAGGACATGAAACAACTTTGAAAAAAATATCAAATTACGTTAAAAAAATTGCATATTTCATTTATTTCAATGTAACTAGAATTTTGAATACATAACTAACACCACCACGTCAATATGTCTAGGAATATGAGTACATTTGTCCTTTTGCATATCTTTTACCATGGTTTGGGTTTGTGGCTTTTAATAGTGTTGAATTACAAAAAAGTTAGCCTTTTGAGGAATTTTCAATTGTTAGAATCTTATGTGGTCTACAATTATAAAAAAAAAATAGGTCTTATAAGTCATTTCCCATAATCTATTGTATAGGTTCATGTTAATACAAGCGAGATTCTTGGTCTACCCCACTTAAGTAGTCTCCCTCAACCCTTATTAAAAGGCTAATGGATCAGAAATAATTTTCCTAAACAAATAATTTTGGCTAGTGCGATACCTTTCATGCATCCTCATAACCTCGTAGAAATAGTTTGGACTTTTGATTTAGAGGTCCAAGAAGAATGCTTGGAACCGTTTTGCACACTCAAAGTAATTTTCCTACAGAATTAATCATGTATAAGTCACGATTTTTCTTAATTAATCGCATATTTCTATGTTTTAGACAAGCAATATATCCAAGGCTGTCCCAATAAACACTCGTTATAAAATGTATTCCCATCCATAAAAAAGAGCACTATTCAATTCATGGTTGATCCATCATTTTCAGAAAGTATGGTTTCAACTTCAGAAATTAACCTTAAAATTATCATTTTCTACAATAATTGACATGAATCATATGACACTCGTTTGCAATGTAATTAGCATTCCGTTTACAAACATGTAGTTGTCAAGACCTTATCAAATATTTGCAATATAAAATCAGAATAAAGTCTAGGCAGTTTTTACAATTTTACCTCTCCTCTTTAAAACACAATCATAAAAAGAGGGATAAAATTGTAAAAACAATCAGGCCTGACATGAAACTGGCTGCCTAGGAAATGGGGAATAAAAATCAAGATTTATATTATTTTAAAATTCTTTCAAATCAAAATATTTCCCTTGATAGAGTTGATGAGAGGTTGAATAATTAATCTGTGAAATAACAATCTATACCAATGGAATTTGTCTGCATAGAAACAACAATTTTAGGGGCAGCTATTTTTTGGTTTGCATTGGGCTTTTTGTCATTTTACCCATGCCATAAATGATGTATGTGATTGTGTTTTTCAAAACGAATCGATAAATTGTAAAAAAACCCAACCCTAGCAAAAAAAAAGTTGCCACCCTGACTACCTAGCAAAACTGGCGTAGAAATGTCCTCAATTAGACCTACATCATGAGCTTTTTAGCACAAATAACCTAGAGATGAGCACCTTGAAGTGCATGGCCTATTGGGACCAGGCTTGACATCTAAGCAAAGTTGTTTACAGGATCTTGTTTCCTTCCCATCTCTGAGATATATATTTCGACTTCGAGTTTGTTGTAACATAAAGTAACTCACCGTCCAGAAGCAGGCTAGGATAGTCGACAACTGGAATCACCCCTAGTAGTTGCGCCTTCTTGGTCAACTATAATCCGAAAGGTTGGAAGTCTTTTGCTATGTACAACTAAATGCAACAAAAATTCAATCCTGACATCTAAGTGGTTTCTTAGCCACTTGGCATTAGCTTGTAGTGGTGTTAATCGGTTTAGTTGGTCCAAAGTTAGGATCAAAACCAAACCAAACCAAAATAGAATTGATTTTCGTTTCGGTTTAGTTTCTATCAACATAAATAACCAAACGTTGAACCAAAACCATATCAGTCGGTTATATCCAATATAATATGTAGCTTTTTCTTTTAATTATTTTCGAAGCATCACATTTACAATCTGGTTGGACATCTTAGCAACAAAGGGATATAATCATTAGCTGACCTACAATAAGGGAAAGACCGGACCGATCAGTAACGGTGTGAAAGCAACTGTCAAATGAACACAGATGGTCTCAAGCTCCGACTATTCATTTATAGAGAATTCTTTCAATTTTTTCTTGCCTATTTTTCTTGATATTCCATTAAGATTAAAATTGTTGTCATGTCTCTCATATACACAATACTATAACATCATACAAAAACTATAACCATAACTACATTGTTTGCATCTTAATCTCTCTCCACACACCCATTGTGATGATCTGAACAGTCCGAAACTTTCTAGTGACTATTTCACAAGTCTCGTAATTCATCATTCAAAAGAATTTTTTATCAAATCAGAAGTGTCGAAGTTGTTCGCCATCACCATTGCTCATCTTGCTGCAAGCAAACAAGTGAAAAGTTTGGTTTCTTCAACAAGTTTGAGTCAAATTATGTCTTTTTATCTCAACTTGCAAGTGGTTGGATAGTGAAAGAGAAAAATGACATTGAGGGAGGGGGACGTGGGGTGCATTGGAATGTGCTGAGAATTTAAATAAGAGTGGGTTGGTGGGGGCATTAAATAAGAGAGAAAATGTTAGGGGATTAAAAACAAGATAAAGGGAAGGGTTCGATT
Source organism: Berberis thunbergii (assembly GCA_003290165.1). NCBI lineage: Eukaryota > Viridiplantae > Streptophyta > Magnoliopsida > Ranunculales > Berberidaceae > Berberis > Berberis thunbergii. The sequence continues at coordinate 132,673 of QNQO01002284.1, forward strand.
CGGTTCAGTTCGGTTGTTTTGGATGTGTGAAAAACAAAAGCCAAAACCGAATTGGTTTCAATTTTTCTCGATTCGGGCTTTTTCGATTATATTTCGATTTGATTCGGCCAGTTCGGTCGACTTTTAGTAACCAATGAACACCCCTATTAGTTTGTGAATTAGAGGGGGCCCAATAGCTACTCAAAAGCCCAATATCAATTTCCAAAAGTAAATGAAGCAACAAATCTTGTAGTACAGTGTTGGT